>JACJUY010006266.1:0-52559 GCA_014220935.1 Platorchestia sp. MABIK | reverse complement strand
CGCTCCCTTCTTCGTAACGTTTATTTAAACACGACGTAGGGTATCTGAATCGTAAATCATTACAAATTCCTGAGCGAAAGGTTAGGTAGGCCATCTTTTTGCTGAAATAGAATATTTTTTTTGTTTACGGACCATCTTTTTCTTTTCACTGCTGCTTGCTTTTCAGCACCTACTAATTTCTTCTTCTACTTTTATCTTGCTTCATAAACTTCTTTCGCAACTTGCTGTTTTTATGCACCTTCTGCATAGGTTCCGCGTTCTCTCAAGTCCATACTAAATGGTACCCTGATCCTTCCTCTCTCTGAAACACTTTTGATGCGGTTAGGGAGGCTAAAACCACAATCAATTCTTATCTTACGTCTTTTTTAATGTTCATTGTTACGAACTCAAGAATGTATGTATTATCCATCTCTGACTTTCATTTCGTTTGGATGTTGAATGAGGCATTTCTATGCGTACGGTGCACTAGCTTATTGAGGTTCGGTGCTGTTACTGTCATGGACACTACAGCCGAGCGATGCCCTATTGTGTTGAGCTCGGACAATAGCCTTCTTAAACTTGCGCTTAGAACCTCTTCGATCGCTTTGGTCTGGTAGCCGGCTAACAATGAGCGCCTTCTCTTTGCGTGAGCGCCGACCATTAATAATTCCGTCCTGTCCCATGCAGCCACAAAATCTATCCGAGTCTTTCTAGCCTCATCATGCGAGCGGAGATGAGCAGCTCCCGTGATGTAAATATCCCCGACTGCCCGCAGGTCTCCGTGGATAAATGCGTGCATTACGTGCCGTGTTTTCGTCTATTCGTTCGTGGAAGAGAATGTTTTATTTTCTTCTTTCGATTCCGGCACTCAATATGCAAGTGCTTGCTTGCGCTTCGGCTCTCAATTTGCACTTAGCTGCAAAATGATAGTGTAATTTACGTTGATGAAATTGAAATGCGGAAAATATGGTCTTGCAATGAGTTGGCGTTTTGCGCACCGTGGATTATTATTATTAACAGAAGTTCAGGTATTTTGCAGTGAGTTTGGCATTTGCTGGTAAAAGGCACCACTTTTTCAATCTGGAGACAACTCGTGATGATCATGAATTCGTTAGTTTACATATTTATGAGCAGGTCTTGTAAATAGAGAACGTTTTTTCTCACCAACAAGGTTTTTACTCTAGCTTTGAGGCGTGTAATGCTCGTACCGATGTGTTTGCCTCGTACAATACATGGTTATTATGGTTTTGCTGCAGTGTGATGTAGAACTGCACTTGTTGTTCTGCTACCTTCACTGATGCTGGCTATTGATCTAGACGAAAGTAAACTCGTGTTTTTCTCCAAAATGCGCCAATATTCAGCTTAATGTAGAGATGAAGGAAAAATTTTTTATTTTTGAAATTGTACAACCTGCTTTTGTCTCCATTTACACAAGCGCATCTCCATGTTACATGTAAACTTTATTCGTGTGCAGCACATGTGGATTTTCATTGAACTCCCGGAATATTTCTTTCTCAAAAACTCATAGGTGAGCCTTGAATGTAGTTGTGTTTCTCGCATACGCTCATTGTGGAAATTATTTGCTTCAAAATCACAATGCCTCAAATTGTTTGCTTCAAAATTTCTCTCTTACGCTCATGGTAGAAATTGTCAAAGTCAAGGAGCGATTTCGTTAACATGCCAGCACGTAGGAGTTGATGCGCCAGCACGCACTCGCTTAATTACGTAGCCCAACTCCGAAACCTGTCCCAACTTCTGTCATTTATAATACGTAGAACTATGCAGAGATAGTGCTGTTCGAGAACTGTTCTCGATCGGTAAGTTTTGACTAATTATGCTCGATTTTCTTCACAACGGCATTCACAGTGCCTGAAGAACCTGCATGTGTATCCATCGCAATGATACGTGTGAACTACTGATAAAATCCTTTGTCGCTTGGTCCGTCTCTTTGTTTATCTCAAATTAAGCATTAGATGATCCTTGAATGTTCTTCATTCATTTTTGCTGCGCACAAAAGCTTCTAAATCGTTTATTAGTAGTTATCGTGCACCTGTGCTGTGTTTGGTGTCTGATGAAAGCAAGGCTGCCGATCAAGTCGCATTAATCTTCGTTTCTCATTCAATATTTCAAGTTCGACGCGTAGCATCACACGTGCACCAAAAACCGAGTTGTGTCAATCCACTCACGCGGCGCTGAGGAATGCATTCGTGTGGGCAAATGAATAAACGACCTAGATCAACGTGAGATCACTTTTTTCCCTTCATCTGCAAAGCCATCCATTAGAAGCTGGCGGGTCAGAAGCCAAAAATTCTTTAGAATTGCTCCTCTGGGTGAGTAGATGGTACACTTTGCTTGTAAACTCATCAATTCTAACCTTGGTATTCTTACTATAAAAATTCAGCGGAGCTTCAAACCCAACGAGCTTTACATTAATCTGGTCCGTAGACCCATTAATTTAAGCCCTGTATTTCGCAGTGATTAAAGAACTCTGTGAAACACGCAGAATTTACTTGGCTAGAGCTCCTAGAGCTGCTCACCGCGTGAGAGCGTCAACAGCGTCGGTGTGCCTGTTTTTACTTTCTTTGGCTCGATGTTTTTTGCGCTGCTCGTTTATTTTGTAAAGTTGAAACACTCGAGCGACGAGAGAGCTTTTACAGCAGCAGCCAACAAAGCCTGGCGGTAATAGAATTTGCAAGGCTTTAATGGCGAGCGTCTAAAGTGAGTAACGTCTGCCGCCAGATAAAAAAAGCGCTCTTTTTCCCTTTGCTGCCACTGCCACCGTTTGGTGGAACATTTCTGCGATTCCTTTTGTATTGCAAAACCGCGCATTTCTCGAAGCTGAAAGTCTGTCAGAATGTGGCCAAATTTGCCCGAACCTCGCACCGTAACTTCTGCTTTACGCTCTGTAAGATCTTGGCGTTGATCAAATTACAGTTCGTTCCCGGACAAAACTTAACCCTTCCGTTCACAAAGTGCAGCACGTTAGGCTGCAACGCGTTTTTGCTTCTTGTAAAATCATCGTTGAGCCTATATACTAGTAGCAATTTATTGACATAGCAAATTTCGGACATGACTTCAGGAGAGTTTTTGTTGCTGTTTGAAGTTCTCCGACTGAGTGTTGATTCTGTACTGAACATGTTTTGCACAGCGAGCAGCTTTGAGCCACAATTCACACGTAGGAGCTGCAGAACTGCAGAAATGTCGAAAACTTCCGTGTTATTTTCACTATAAATATTTTCTCTTCGGCTTTAACTTAGAAATGTGTATCAAATTCTAATTTCAAGCGAAAGCTGCTAAATTTTGTTCCAAGATCGAACACGATATCGTCCTTTGATTTGTGGGAAATTCCTACATCTCCACTGCACTAGCTTCTTTCGACTCAAAAACCTATTCAAGTCACAGACTCGTATCATCTCTAAATCTGTCTTAACCGTTCCAAATTCCCGAGCACCGTTGTTAAATCATCATGATGAAGATTCTCCAAACTTTTGAGTTGTCCATTCGAATAAGCGTCGCAACATTTCCTAGACGTCATGCAAGGAACATTTTCATGCCATTTCCTAGCGCGGTGCGGCCTATTCCATAGTCAAGCACATTTCCTGACCCACCAAATTTCCCGACCAAGTGAAGCATATTTCCAGCGCCGGTGCCGGCAGCAGTTCCGTGATAGTGCTGGAAAGAAATTTTGCGGGTGGCAGCAGGAGAGCAACGGCGGCAATAAATTTGTTGCTCGTCCGAGTAGAATGGGAAGAGGGAAGTGAGGGGTTGCGGGAGGGAAGTGAGGGGTTGTGGGTGGGAAGTAAGTGGCTGTGGGAGAGAAGTAAGGGGCTGTGGGAGGGAAATGAGGGGCTGTGGGAGGGAAGTGAAGGGCTGCAGGAGGGAAGTGAGGGGCTGCAGGAGGGAAGTGAGGGGCTGCAGGAGGGAAGTGAGGGGCTGCAGGAGGGAAGTGAAGGGCTGTAGGAGGGAAGTGAGAAGCTGCAGAAGAAAAGTCAGGGAGTGAGGTATTGCCGAAGGCAATATGGAGTTGATTTAAACACGAGATTTGAAATGGGAATTTATTTCTGACTAGAGTATAGTGAAAAATTATTGAGGGAAAAGCATCGAAGTGGTTTCTGGAGAGAACAAAGAACTAAAAAGATAGCTTGGAGAGCCTGACGGAGATAACGAAGAAACTGCCTCCTGGAGTGAGAAGGAGGTGTACTTCCATGAGGTGAATACGTATTGGAAAGAGAGCTCAGGGAACGGAGGCTGGCTTCATTTTAGAGACAACTATTTCATTTGTGTGAGGGGTTTCGTTAAATGCGCGGTTTGATAATAGAGTCTTGTATACAGAGATGAATTTTGATGGGACGGATTATGATTTGTTGGAAATATATGATGGGATGTTGGTGGTAGTGACTTCAGTTTGGAATAAGTGAGGCACTTACGGTGGAAAATCCTGATAAGCAAAGTCTTTGGACTCCTGTCCCCAAAAAGGTGGGTAACGTATCATTTTAGCTCAACGAGAGAAAAGGTCGGAAAACGTTCTGAAGTGAAACCTTGCCCAACGTATCGATAAATATCTGCGAAGAGCGATAGCATAGGCAATGCACTTGGAAATCTCTCATAGGTTTCAGTTTATCAGGAAAAAGTTAGAGAAAAACCTTATATCACCATAAAAAGACGAATTTACAGAACACGTGGGAACTTAAGCATTACTCGTATCGTCCTAAGAAAACCTTATTTAATTAAAATCCACTACATGAGGAGTTCTTGGGAGGTACCAAGTCGAGGCATCGAAATATCGGTTTACGGCTTGGGTGAATGATATTTGAAAACTTAAGTTGCTTGGATGATCAAAGGTACCAAGGCAAACTTGAAAGCAACGAACCGAACTAATTTGGTGCCGTGTGTTACTGAAGTAACGACTGAAAAATTTTCAGAAGGGGAATGATGAAACTGAATTACGCCGAAGAATGTAAGAATTTTGGAAATACTTAATTTCAAGGATGTAAGAAATCAGAAGCTATAGAGGCAACAGTGTTACTCTCCGCGAGGTGTGACCAAGCAGCCTTGTTTGCATGGATTTACAGCGCAAACATTCATTCAGCAAAATTATTTCGTTGGAACCTCATTTGAAAAAACTTCAATTTTTAAATTTCAAACTATAGGTCATGATTTTCTCACATAGAATAAAGACTTCGGAATCAGCAGCTGATAAAAGAGCTCTTTCGTTCATTATACTCACAGTTTGACCTATATACAAGCTCTAGAATCCAGTCTCGCTGTTCTCTTGAAATGTATTCTGCACAACAAGAGCCTGCTGTCCTATTGCCATCAAAATTCACTGGCGGTTCATTACGCAAGTTCAAGCGAACAAGAACAATCCCTATTTTCAAATATAACTCGGTTACATTATTGCCGTTGAGAACACCAATCATAATACACACGAAGGACTTGTGACGAAATCCACTAAAGCGTCACATCGCAGCCCACCACTTGAACTAGACAGAAAATACAGGGGATACAACCAGTGTATTGTCTGGAGCTCTAATCTCTTTCGCTCTTGCAGCTCTAGCACTTCCTGGGGTAAATGTATAGTTCCGAATTAGTAAGGCCCCCAGCGTGATACAACAATTGTATTTGAGGGAATTAGCGCTCCCAGGGGGAAGACATGAGATGCTGAGCTGAAGGTTAGGTACACCTTCCTTTTGTTGTGATGGAATAGGTTTTCTTTTTTGTTCAGGATCATATTGTTTCGGTTCACTGCTACCCTTTTTCTCAGCACCTATTACTTTCTTCGTCAACTTTTATACATCTTGTTTCGCAATCTTTCTTCTCAACTTACTGTCTCTGTGCGCGGGGAATCATGCATGGGAACACACCAGGTGCATAGATTCCACATACCCTTACTCCTCACTAAATGGGGCCTTCATCCTTCCTCTCTTTGAGCATCTTTGTTGTGGTAAGGGAGGCTGAAACTAACTTATAATCAAATCTAATGGTCAATTCAGCTGACAGCCCTCAAGTCGATCGGTCGGCCGTGTATTTGATTGACTTCGAGTTGATAATCACGTTAACACTTACACTAATAGTGAACGAGCCGCCGGGATGGCGGTCGTTAAATCTATATGCTTCTGTTCGTGCTTGTGTTGGAGAACGCAGCCAATTTCTCCCTTGATGAAAATGGAATTCATGCTAGTGGTTCCGTTTCTTTTGTTCGTGTAATGTCTAGTAATTGGAATGAATATAGATCGAAGAAGTGCTACCGAATGTTTAAAATTGAACGTTACACATCATAACGTCCTACTCTGAGGAACGATTATTCCTGTATAGAGCGGTCTCGGAGACTCGGGGAAATAGTGATCAGCCTAGTTGAAATGGGGTGCATCTTCGTGGAAATAATAAGCAGCTTCCTAGAAACGATCGTGTCATGGTTATAGGTCTACAACAATTCATTTTGATAGCCACCATGTTTTTCCTACAAAAATATATCATAGTCTCTTATGAATTACACACATAGACCATAACTTCACCTACAAGTACGTAGCGAAATAGTTACAACGAACGATCTTTTTATTGTGGTTCTTTGGCTACACTTTTTCCCTCTCCCTCTAAATCTAAATCGTGAAATGAACAGTTCGCAGCTTCGTGTGGATTTCTGCAGTCCGTTCCTTGAGCTACAAAACTTGAGAAAGGGAGAAATATCTCTGGTGCATTTGAGTGTCGGAAATCTAAATGACACGGTCAGGAACGTTAATGAAAATGTTGAATTGCAATGCGGGAGTAATTTCTACACCATGAGCAGGTAGGACTTCGGTTTCAAATTTCGAAGATGTGGTTTTGCTTTTATTTAAATTTCCGCAGCAGTTCACTGCGGTGGTGAGCGCCTGCAAAGCAGGATTTCTAATTTCACACCATGCCCGCGTATTCGAACGTTCAGGCCAAATGGGCTGTGGACGGTTGTAATTTTTAAATTTTTTATCAAGAACTATCGATGTTCGTTAAGAACTTTAAAACCTTGCCAACGTGGTCTTGTGATGAGTTCAAATTGTACAATTATGCATAGTTTTGTGCGTATTTTTAATCCTTCAAATGTCCATAATACATTTTTTATTCCGAGAGACGATTGGTTTTATTCTTTGCTTGAACGTGATATCTGTAGTTTCGCAGCAGTTATTCCGGTATTTTCGAATTTTCAATAAAAAAGAGAGAACCAGGAAAATGGTATAAAACATTTTTCATTAAAATGTATTCTCGAGACTAAATAAGACTCGTAAAAATGGACGTTTCGAGCCTTCGCTCATCATCAGCAATACGAAATTCAAAAAAAGTCATCTGTAAAATACAAAAAGAAAACAACTCAAAAAATGTATGACGTTACTCATTGACTAGGGATAAAGGAAATGAGCCAAGATGATTATTTAAAACAGGTTTCGTTTTAAAAATGAACAAAGACTCTAAAATCCGCAATTCCGAACACAACTTTGCCCTGGCTATGACTTTGAAATTAGTTTTCTTGACTGCTGTGTCGCATTCAAAAGCATGATTTCGGATGGCTGAGTTTGATGGGCATGCTAAAATATTTCCTGTCCGGTGACTCCTACCTGTTCAGTTTCGCTGTTCAGATTAATCATACCGTCAGTTTTCTAGTGTTTCAGTACATGAATTAATTCTTTTAAAAAGATTTCCAAGTGTAGTTTTTCTAATACGCTTTATTAACAATTAAACAGAGGTAGGCTACACTGCATTGCGAGGTCAGATGAGCGATTGCAGAGAGTAACGTTTTTTTATTGAATTACTGTATATCTACATTTATCCCAATTTACTGCCGTTTAATTTAGGTAAAAGTTTTGACAAAATAACCCCTCTTCCACCTATAAACAAATTTCATTTAATACTTGCTACTACTATGTAGAGTGACTGAAAATCTGATGATATTTGCAGCGTCTCTATTTTCCGAAAGGATTTTTAGTATGAGTTTTTAATCACTAAGTCATTTCGACCATTTTTACAGTTTACAGTTTTACAGCTTTACTACTGGTTGGTCAGCAGCATTATGAAAATTTCCTCCGTGTACCACCGGTGGCGCACGTCGCAGTCAAAATGTTAAGTACTTGCATATAAAGCACGCGTGTCTCTTGTATCCAAGATACTTCGTTTGCCGTCAGAGCGTGAAGTGTGCCCTAATATCTTGAAATATAGCAAGAAACAAAATCTGAATCATTATATGTTAAAATTGGTGTTTCATCCAAATCCTGAAGAGACATCTAACAGAGATTATTATTGAAAAGAGCTAATGATGTTCCTTATTAGGTCGAAAAGGTTGAAGAAATTCAACATTGTACAGCATTGATTAAAAAAGACATCTTGAAAGCTGAAAGTCGTACCCGGCCTGGTCGAGGAGAAAATGTGGTGGATGTGGAGTACCAAATGCTGCTCATAATATTGGATTAATTTAAATAAGAAGGCATCCAGTAAGTGTTTCCTTAACTAAGTCGTTTTCGGAGACAGTATTGAGTCATGGACGTGCCTTGTTGTCGGCCGACCTATTTTTATGCCTTTTTATGCTGCATGCATTTTATATTTACACTAGTGTACACGATCCGTCAAATTCGATAGTTTCCTCAAATAAGTCTCCAGATATGGATGACAAACAAATATGTCCATCCTAATAGTACTCGCGATTAAAATATTCTGGAACTTGTGCTCTTGTGAAATTCGTATCTCAGATACGGTCATCAAGCATCCTTAAGCGTGACAGAGAGACGGACCTACCAACCAAGCAGGAACTGTGTATAAAGTTATCCACAAATTTAATGTGTTCAATGAAATTTCCATTGTAGTAACATAGGAGAAATTATGCACTATAAATATTTAAATTTATGTATTTATTTGACTTATTTACAGATTTATGGAGGCACATGGCGTTTTATTACATGGGTTTTAGAAATGTTGCCACATTTTTTGTTCTGTTATACAGGGTGGCGCATAAGTAACGCACCCTTTTAAAAAATTAAAAATCAATAAACTATGAAAGGTATAACGATAGAGTTAATTGCTTCGTATCCTGCAGGGTTAATTTACATGTCGTATCCTGTCTACATAGATTGCGGTAATAAATCTTTAAAATTTACCTTCAAAAGGGTGCGTTACTTATGCGCCACCCTGTACTTTACACAGGCAAATGTCATATGAGTTTTTCTGGTTAATGCCCTGATGTATTTTCAAATTCTCTTTATTCGAACCGGCATCGATCAGTTCCATTTGTTATTAACGTTTATCCTAGCCACTGTTTAATTCATCAGAACTTGCCTAAAAATCACGTGCTATCATGTATCATCACCAAAATTACCTACTGTTTTCAGCGATCAAACCTCGAAGATAATCAATCAACATTCAGGTTTTTAAAATATCTGCGCTGCGTCTAGGCCCATAAATTTGGTTGCCGGGATTTGAAGCGTGGACCCTCAGCGACAATCGATTGTCCTCCAGCAATTTATTTTCTCCGTTTTTGGCGCTCATCCCGCATGGCTTGCTGACATTCTTCACCCGCGAGCGTAGCCAGGATACGGAGGCGCCCTCAGAATTGACTTTCATCATCAAGCCTCGCGAGCCCTCGACGACGCCTTATAAGTTCGAGGGTTATGAGCGAGGGGAGAGTGGGGCCTCCCCTCGCTACACACAGGAACCATCCCTCGTTTGTGCTAATGTGCGTGTCCCTCGCTCTCCAGTTTGAGGGTGAGGCCAGCCGAACACGCTGAGGGGATGAACGAGTCCAGGGAAACGCTGAAAGCTCGTATTTGTGAGCAGCTTGTGTCGAGACTTCCGACCATCTTCCTCTGACAATTGATTTGAACGAAAAAATGCTCAGAGATCAACTTGGGTGAGTAAAATCCAGTGCTGGAGATGTGAAATTATTTTGCTCTCTAGACTGTGTCAGGTTAGGGAAGGGGTATTTTCAGGGATTAACGCGTGTATTCTGTAGTTGACTTCTCTGTCCTTTGTTTTGCGACTGTCCTCTTGATTTTACGCAGTCGTCTGATATTTTCTCAACAATCGAATTTTGTAAAATGAGACGACCAGTGCTCTGGAGATTTGGATTTCATCGTGTCGTGTATAATTTGCGCATTCGTAGAATTTAATTTGATTTGCCATCTCTCTACTGTCTGGAATCGTTCACGCTGTTCATATTACCTCTTTATCATGAGGGTAGACTTATTGAGTGTACTATGTCAGAGGAAAGGATTGTTGGGTCCTCTCATTTTCTGAGAATTTTACGTTTCTGATTCACGATTCTTAATCATTTACTCGAATGTGGTTAAAAATTAAAATGTTGCGCCATCCCTGATGTCGTGATTTAGATCAGTTATCTGTATTTGATGTGCTTTCTTTCACTGTCTGGCAGAATACCATCACACTAGTACTTTTTAATGACTAAAATAAACTCGACAATTTTTCGTCTGTGACCATGTAACACAAAGAAGCATCCAGTTTACATGTACCAAGTTCCCACGTGCCGACAAATTCGCATTCGTCTTGATATAAGAAAAGTTCAGATTCAGGCTGGTGCTATTTTTACTGAGAATTTTGAGGGCTCCGGTCCACGACTTCCGTCACATCTGGACGATAATGTTCAGCACGACCCCGACCTAAAACATCAGTCGACTTCTCTGCCAGTCGTCCGAAGTGTAATCTTATTTCCCTGGCGCCCTTTCATCTTGCCAAACTTCTTACCTAAACTTATTATCTCTAATTCCAAGGATTTTTGCTACAGATTTTTGGATTAATTTTGCCTCACCCTATCTTCATTTTATCCATCAAACTTCAGTAGGGATTATTCTCGTCAAGAAAAGTTATCACTCTAATTTTCGACGAAACTCTACACATTTTTCGAGGATTTTCGGAGCCTCTTTTTAGGTGGTTTGTGCGGGTCGTCGAGCCTTTATATTTGGTCGAAGGAGCGGCTTTCGGAGCACGTCTCCGGCTCTGCTTTTTGGCCTTCTATTCCGAGATTACCGAAAGCAGACTTATAAGAAGAAAAGGCGCAGAAAAAGGGAGATAAGTTGCGGGCAGAATGGAGAGGGGGTGATGGGGATAAGCCCGCCTCGGGGGATGAAGACGATGGGGAGAGGCGACATGGGGGCAGGATGGGTGATGCACGAAGGTGAGTTTCGTCAGGAAGAAAAGAAGCTCGGCCGCAGAGTGAGGGGAATAAAGGGCGGGCATGAAGTTCAAGATGAACAAAAAGAAAACGGAAAGGGCAAGGCAGAGTCGGAATTTCTTCGTGCAGCTAAGAAGGGGGAGAAGGAGGGGAAGAGAGGAGGGAGGAGGGGGAAGGGAAGCTGGATGCTGCAATGGAGTGTTTTCAGACCTTTTTGCCGGATTTTCGGGAGCAGCCAAGAAGTGCATGTATTGATTTTACGCGGCGCATCTCGTCGCTCGGAGGCCGTCTGCAAAAATGTGGCTATCTCGTGAAGAAAAAGCGCTCAAAAGAGGAAGTGGCAGCCGAGAAGGAAATGACGGGCCTGGGTTTTTAAGATCTTTTGAAGATAGGCTAATTAAGCAATCGGTCTCGCGCTGGTGCGGGAAAGACATGGTGTTGGTAGAGCATGTTTTGTCGGTGTGTCGACTCGCTCAGGATTTGGGCGGAGCAACACATTTCGTGCTTCATTGCACGCAATCTCGTAGAAAAACGTTAGAACTCGCACACGAGTTTTGGTCGCCGCGACAGCAAGGGCAGGCATGATTTGTACGTGAGCGGAATGTCGCTCAGCTGTCGACGCCAGTGTAGTGTGAGGGCTGAAAACATTCATGGCATTTTATTTTGACCTTCTGTGCGCGAAGTCGCGGTGCACATGGTTTTTAGATTCAGAATTTCATCTTGTCTCCGAGGATGTATTCTACAGAGGGTGTTTTTCCGCGTGTTGGTGAGGAGGAAGGGTGGAGTAACAACTGCGTCTTGGAGGAAAAGAGTGAATTGAGATGCCAAGTGCACGCGGCATATCAAAATTGTCAAGTGAAGGCAAAGAATCTGACGCTAAGAATATAATGGTGATGCTACTGGGCTGGATAAATTTTAGTAATTGTCAAGTTGTCAAGTTTCTTCGACGAAAACTGAAATTGGTAGTTAGAAGCCTAATACAAGTCAAGGCTCAAGCAGTGCCACCTCATGCAATGGACATGTTCTTTCGTATATTTATTTTCCTCAATACACTGTTTCGTTTCATTGGAAAGCCCTTCATTTTGTATTGCTTCGTTTCATTGAAAAACGCTTCTCATTAACAGTTTGGTTTCTTTGACAATTGTATTGCGATATCGAAGAGCACTTCTCATTGCTCCGGTTTGTTTCTTCGAATGCAATTCTCATGGCACCCATTGGTTTCTTCCAAAATCTCCTGTTGCCTCTAGCTAACTCTAGTACAGAAAGATGGTTAGGCTCTGCGGGTTCTCCTCTCAGGGGATCCAATTAAGGAATTTATGAGAATTAATGTTCCTAGGATGAAGATGCTCAGTCCCAAGTTGAAAGCTAGGATGGATGGCCTTCTTTTTGTTGAAACAAAAAAGGCTGTTTGAGTTGTTTCCGAACCATTTTTTTCAGCTTCACTTCCTTTTCTGTTTTCTTCACATATTACTTTCTTCTTCAACTGCCATCTTGTTTCATAAACCTTTTAATGTGGCTATTTTTATGTGTAAGGTGTAGGGACACGTCTTGTTCACAGATTTCCATTTCCTTTGATTTCATCCTAAATGCTGCCTTCTTCCTGTCTTTCTTCGGAACACCTTTGTTTTGGTTAGGGAGGGTTAAATTTACTTGAAATCTATATCTCAGCCCAGACGGTTCTCGAGGCCCTCGGAACTCTATGGCTTCGAGTCGATAATCGCGCAGGCTTTTTAATTCGATTCACCGAGTCCCTATAGTATTAACAGCACTGTAACCCTATAGTATTTGTCGTTAAATTACTTCTTTGGATCATTTTTGTTAACTCATATCCATTAAAGGTTCAAGGATTTTTTTCATGGTTGAAATTCCTCATAATTTTGCCAAGAAATTCTTGTGGTTTCTACTACTTGCAATTGCTGGTCCTCCACTTGCATTGATCGGTCGTCTAATGCATGTTATGAACGCTCTCTTCCGATGTGCTTTACCAATACTTTAAATCAGCAAAATGAAGCACGGTAACTGGAAGAAATTCCAAGACACTTTGCTTTTCGTTATGGTGACAATATGCGTTGGCATTTATTTTCATATACAGGGTGTTGTGTAATTTGATGCACATGTTTTAACCATATAAAGAAAAAAGCAAAATAAAACGATTTTCATGAGTGACTTAAACCTGAAAACTCCTTCTTTTTCGAGAAATGACAACCTGAAATAATTTTAGTTTCTGCTCATGGTATGCTAAAGCGCGCGCCAGCAGCCTGCCCAAGAAGTTAAATTTTACTCAATGGCTGCATTGTGAGCCAATTCCTAGGGGAAATCTTTCGGATAAACATTTCTCGAAAACGGAGTTCTGAGGTTTTTATCACTCATGGAAATCGTTTAATTTCGCGTTTTTCTGTATGTGGTTAAAATATGTGCATCGAATTACACAACGCCCTGTCTATTTTAAGCATATATTTACATGTCAACTGTGTCTCTGCACATGATTTTTCATGGTGTAATTTGCTCGTTGGTACGGAAACCTAACCACACCTTTCGTATAAGGCGCGGATTCAAGCACACAAATTTTCATTCCTGACATTTTTGCTGTTGTTGAAAACTCTGCGTTACCGCGCGTCGTGGTATTTCGAAAAAGATTCTGTGTTAAAGCTGCTTTGTAGTCACCGAATTTGCTAGACCTCGTTCTTATTTGATAACGCGAAAGGTTATGCAGGAGTCACCGGCGCCGAGGCATTCTCAATACGCGCGCGTTTCAGCCTCCGACCAAGTGGTGCTCCATTTCCATAGGGAGCGACTGTTCGTAAGCACCTCGTTATTATTCATGTATTCTCTGCCACAAATGGTTTATGTAAGTATGCGCTCCGGGATGTATAGGCAAATCCTGGAGAGTGTTCGTCTCGAAATAGGCTCCACGCGATGAAACTCAAATGGTGTTTGCGCGCGCATCTAAAAGCAATTTTTTCAACATCAAACGAAAATTCTATTTTCCGACCGAATTTGTTGGTAATTCAGAGGAAGAATTTTTTACAGAGCAAAAATCCGAGTATTGCGTTTAGTACGAGCTCACAAATCAGAATTTATTCTAAGATTTGGGTCAGATTATATTAGCAAATATTATTTCGCTGAATGAACCCTATGCATTCAGTTATATGCATTTTCAAGCCTCGGCATGCTTTTGTGTAGATTCAAGCCCAAGTTTATTCTTATAAATTTTTATATAAAAATAATTTTATTGCCTAATTTTGGAAAATGTTTGCTTTTGATACCAAATAAAACAAATTACTCTACAACAAGTTAATAACGAGCGGAACTTTGAGTTGAGTGACTTCCACAGCGCGAGACATTTTGGAAGCTTCCAAGGGATTTCATTTCGATAAAAAAAATCGCCGATGGAACTTAATTGAACATGTGGAAAATGTTCAGCAAGAAAATGTAGGATTTTGAGGAAATATTTTTCAAATACCAGACAATGCCGTGGAGGGCTTGTTAAAATCCGAGCTCAATGAATGCTAGCGATGCTCAACGGAAGAATGCACTCAGCATACTTCACGATATGTGATCTTGACGCGCGAATGTACAAAATTTAATGGTTTCACTGCACACAAAAAAGAAATTTCTTAAGCTTACGGCTGGGTAAAATTGATTAGAAATTATTTATTTGTTTTGAAGACGTCGATATATTGTCGAATAAAACTGCACGTTCGACGAAAGACGTAACTTGATATCAAGAGGTTTGTTTGTAATGCTGTTTACTGCGTGCCTGCCGGCACGCAGCTTATTTTTCTAATCGCGTGACATTTCTTCAGCACTTTCTCTTTTCTCTCAACAAAACTAACAATCAGCAAATCTGGTAGGTTTTAACTGTTAATTTCATGAAAAGTAATTTGCCTGAAGTACGTTGGTATGATCAAAAATCCCTCATGAAAAAGCATTCGAGGCGTTACGACAGCATCGGTAAGTACTCGAATAATTGAATGAAAAATTAGTTTACCTATTGGCAATACAAAGAGAAACTGAGTTCAATTTCAGGAAAAAGAGGAATCAGAACTCTAAACATTTCTGCTTGTGGAAGTTGATTTGTTTGACGAGTTGTTTTTCGCGCAATTTTATTGCGACGTTGTTTATCGACGGTATATTGAGACGTTGCTAGCGATACGACCCATCGATGGGTCGTGCTCAAGTTCTTCCTCCCATGAGACGACACATCGATGGGTCGTTAGGAAAAGTTAAACATTCTCTTGAAACTAATGGTAGTTAATGGACCCAGTTGATGTTCGGAATGTATTAAATTGCAAACAACTTCTGGCTTTAAATTCGAGTTGAATGTTGAACTTCAGTTTAACCTATCGCAGTCAATGTGTTGAGTAATTCCATCCTTTGTGTGCAAATCTAAAATTTTTCTTGCGTTGTCCGAAAAACCCCAAAGGTTTTTTTTCGGACTCAGTATGCAGATGGCTGATTCCAGTATAAATTTACAAAAAACGTGACCATAGAAATATAGAAGTTTTTGTTTAACTGCAGATTGAGCAGCCGCTGCTAGTATTTACCGCAGCTGCGTCCTCGTTTACGTTCTTAAATTTCATTTCTTCTTCCTTAATTCTCCTAATTTCCTCGTTCCTGTTGCCTCCTTCTTTGCTCTCCTGCACTTCCATTTCATTGTTCTCCCTTTCTTTTCCGTTTATGATTTCATCATTCCTGATGTCTTCTTTTTTGGTTTCCTGTTATCATTTCATTATTCCCTCTTCCTTTTTCATCATTTATTCCACGGTTCCAGGCGTTTTCTTCTTTGCTCTCTTGTCTTCATTTCATTATGCCCTCTGCCTTTTTTCTCTTTGATTTCATCATTCATGTTGTCTTCTTCTCTGCTCCTATGCTTTCATTTCTCCACCATTCTCTTTCTTTGTTTTCACCATTCACGTTTTCTTCTTTGCTTACTTTTATTTCTCCGACATTTTCTTCTTTTTATTCCAACCCGTTTTTCGCCTTCTTCTTTACCCTCCCGGTTCCATTTCCGAGTTTCCTGTTTCCGTTAAAGTTCCTCTCTTGTTTTCGAAGCCCGCTCAATGTGTCTGTCATCCTCTCTCGGGAGCCAATTTCGCATGCGCGCGGCCCGAGCGCCTGTGTTTCTATGCAAAGAGTGTCTGGCCATGTTTTATGCATACCATTCCTTATGCTCCTCCACAAACGCTCGGTGTGAACGAACGGCCTCAGAGGGCTCTACACAAAACACAGTCATGTCTTCATGCCAAACATTGCGTGCGATCCAAACTGGTGTCGGTTACGGCCAATTGTGCCTCCTATCGTCTGTATTATCGTGTCGCGGCACACCGCGAAGCAGTCTTCAAACCTCTTAAGATAGCGCAACTCTTCACAGAATTCATTGGTTGGTGTTTTGCATCCTATAATCGACGTGTTTTGAGTCTTCTCTTGCTAAACCTCTGAATCTTTTTGGAGTTGATTTCTCTTCTCAGTGATAATAGGGTTCCTCGAGTTGAGAGATTTGTTTTTCTGGAGGTATGACCTTCCGTTAAGCATTAAAGTCCCATGTAGCAAATTCATAAGATTTTTTGCATCCAAGCTATTTTGCGTTTATCGTCACCAATCCTTTGATGTTTGCATTTAACTATACGTAATCCAAGCCATAAGCCAAATTTTCCGATTTGTTCTGCAGCTAAGAAGAGAATTTTGACCATTTTTTCGAGGAAATTCAGCCTGAGGTACCAAGTATCCATGTCATTTCGGACCAAATCTTTGGCTTTTGCCAGCATTTCGCCTGGTAATTTCCTTGCAGCAGAACAATGGTAGGATTCCGTGTCAGTCTGGGGCAACTAAGATATTTTATATATTTGGTTCTATATGTACTTCACTTTAAGGATAAGGAAGTACAATGTTCCTATCCGGAAAGTCACGAAAAAAAGCAGCGATAACTGTCAAATCCAAATTCAATATGTGCATCATCATCCAGATTGCAGCAATTGCGTTAAGTAAATTAAGCTTAAAATATATTCCATAGCTTAGAATTGAAAAGAATCGATTACTCAGAGTCTGCTGAATTCTAATCTCTTGACCTGAATTATGGCAGCATTTGGTTATCAGATTATAAGGAGAAGGTAAAATGCATGAAACGTTATTGTATCGCTGCTTTATCACCGATATCATTCCCGCTGCAGGCATTTTCCATGCTCCTAACCAGGAGACTCTGAAAATTTGTCAATAGTTTGAAGGAAGCAAAGCCGTGGAAGCTGCGCTCGTGCTCGTGACGGCTGTGCTCGGTCCAGGACCGCGGTTTGTATTGCAGACTTGCCAGAGGTATCCGCTCGGATGGAACGAGTGGGCTGCGAGTGGCATCCGAATTGGCTTTTTAGGTTTCTCGCGAGGTCAGCCAATCGGGAAGCTCTTGCTCGTTTCTAGCCTATTGCCGCCCAAAATGCTCTTGAGCCCTTATTGTTCTTGGCGCTTTTATTCTCGGCGTTTTTCGCCGGTGGATGGTGAGGGTAGATTTTTCTGTGGTTGGGCGCAGATTTTTGGATGGGAAAAACGAGAATACTTTCTACGGGTACGATGGTAAGCTTTTCTGTGGCACCCTGAGAGTAAATTTCTTCCGTACGAGTGATGGGAAGTTGGTTCAGGGTACAGCAGGAAAATATTTGGTTGAGTTACTAATAGAGACTACATTCGACTGTAACGGAAAGGTACGTTCTGAAGAACAAGTGCAAAATAATGTTCAGTATCCACTTTCTTCTTCAACTTTTACCTCGTTTCATGAACTTCTTTCTGAACTTACTGTTTCTATGCACCTTGTGCATAGATTCCGCGTTTCCTTATCGCCATGCTAAATGGTGCCTTCCTCCTATTTCTCTTGGAACATCTTTGTCGTGGATAAGGGAGGCGAAAACTTTCTTATATAAAAATAATAATGTGGTAACGTTGAGGGAAAAACGAGGGACTGAAGTCTCGTACTTGTAACTCTCAGAGGATATAGGACAGGCAACAGGCTTAGGTTAGTCAGGCTTGTCTAATGTCTATCCCATGCTATGGAAGCTGGTGGCCCAGGATGATTCTACTGGATTACTTCACCTATGCGTAGGTCTACGGAAGTACTATCAGGCTCACTTAGCTTTCTACAGTTTTCATGGCTTTTCCGATATTCTTTATTCCTCTTTTCTTTCTCTTCCTGATTAAAACTTGCTGTTTCTATATGCTCCGGGCATTCTGTGTGGACACATTTCGTGCGTAGACTGCTCGTTTTTTTACGATCTATACTGATTGGTCCCCTTCTCTTCACTCTATCGTGATCGTCTTCGTTGTGGCTATAAGGAGCCAAATACTATTATAATTGTAATATATAATCCCGTCCACTCGTGCAAAGTGCACTGCTCTCAGCATACGTACGTACGTGGTTGACTGCAACATTGGTACGTTCGTACTTAAATCCAACATACATTGGCGAATCCAATTTGAATGGCGCACATGCTCGAATTCAATTAGAATGGCGCACATGCTCGGATTCAAATCATACAGTGCACATGATTGAATGTTATTTCGTGGTGTAGATGGTCGAATACAGCGTACATAGCATACAGGGTGTCCTGCAACACATGATCGAATGTAACGTACATGACATGTATGATCACCTACAGTACTTAAGCATCGACATGCATTGGTTGCTCTTACACTCCTACGGTTCATGAACGGATAAACACACTCGCACGCAAAATTTAATGAAAACATCACCTGTGACACCTGCGATGATGTTGCTACATTGTTCATAGATTATCTCGCATTCCACGAGTGCTAAGAAAATTTTTCACCCTCCCAGAACTGGACGAGTTAACTTCGACAATGTAACAATTGCAACAATGTGAACTCATGCGACAAGTGCGACAATGTTAATCCTTTGTAAGTACATAGTCACGTATTCCATATCTGTTGCTGTGAAAATTGTGAGGGGTCATCGTGAGAGAAGATACGAATACGGTGGTGTTGCTGATGTGGGCTGTAAAGTGGGTGCTGTATCCGATGTGCGTTGGGTTTGTCTTCCCTAAACGTCTGAAAAATGTTAGCCTCTGCATGGCACCTGATGTCATGCCAGTTCGCAGTGGGTAAACAATTTAATCAATTTAAACCATTTAATCAATTTATACGATTTAAACGATTTATTTACCACAAGCGATATAGTAGTAAATTGTTTCTCAAGTCTAGTACAATGAACACATTTAAATAGGTCGATCATTTTAAATTTCCCCTACAAAACGCCGGTAGACTCACTTTTGTGGCAAGAACTAATTATGTGTGAATATCTGAGCCATTCTATTGTGTGATTGTATTTCAAAACACTTTTTCTGGAATTTCACCATCCATTGTCTCATGTATCGCCAAGCGAGCACAATATCTCCAGAATTCAGTGTTGAGTGCCGTCAAACTCGTTATTCCTTTCTTTAATTTACGTGATATTGGCCGTTACGTGACGGTTCTCGTCACCCTTCCCATGTTTCCTCTCGCTAAACTCCTCTCTAGTTCAACACTTCTCGTGCCTGCTAACAAACCTCGAGCAGTTTCCTTTCCGGAAAGTGAATTGTACTTTCCGTTTTCTTAGCTTAGAATAATTGCACGCTAACATTTCAGACCGTGAGTCGTGCACGTGTTTTGTGGAATATTTCTTTGCGCGTTGACGATAATTTCGGCTTGTTCTTGTGTGACCAAGCCGCCTTACCTCGCCCTGTGCGTGCTGCCGTCCTTGATCCTCTAACCAAACACTTGGGCGAGCCGCGCAGGGATTCCTATCGAGGTTTGATCCATTTATTCCGCCGCAAGATCCATTGTATGAATACTGGTCTGGGCAGAGGCGCCGCCTGATGAAGTTTGATGTTCAATATTCGGAGGGGGATGACGGTTTCCCCATACCACCGGAGCCTGGGGCATTGAATCTGGAATGTTTAGAATTTCATCGGCATTCTGGTCGAGGAGCTGGAATACATTTATCTTCAAATTTCGAGCAAACATGTGGGTGCTGTGGTTACGTAAACATCTATAATTTACCTCTCTTGGAATCGCACATAAAAATATAAATGTGTTTTTATTGAAGAGTGGCAACTCTGGCAGCATCCTACACTGGCGTTCTCCCTACGTCAAGGAGGTAGATGTTAATCGGAACTTTCGACGAGAACAAGATTTCCTCGACATCAAATCTCGGTTCCGTGTACAACTCATGACCTGATGCGTGCGCACGTGAACTGTGCCACCAGCAACTCTACGTTATGTGATCACAACTCTACCATTGTATGACAGTTTCTTGTCCGTGTGTCTGGTGCAAGTGTTTAAATTGTAACACCTTAATAAATTTTTCTGCGAATTATGGGTTGGACATATTTATAGAGAAAGTAGAATTCAAGCCAAAACAAAACGTTATTGAAATTCATTAAATTCATAAACGATGCTCGTAGTAAAATATCGTGATCATGAAACAAAGATCATACACTTCTTATTTAAATTGACAATCAAAAGAGAACCAGCTTGACCACATATTTCACGGAACTGCACATGTTGTACAGATAGTACATTACAACACGTGTGACCTCTCCGAGTGGTCTTTCTATTGATCTCGTTGTGCTTCATTTATTATTAGCGGGCTGTGTGTACATCAGTTAGAATCCCCGATCGTACTGGTAACAGTTTGTGTTCTGTGCAATTAAAGATGTCTCCCATCGTCCTGCAAGCAGTCTGTACACATAATAATAACCGAAATATTCCTATCATACTGGTTGCGGCCTTTTTACACCACCCAATTCGTAGTTCATGAATCATTATATTATTAGAATAAGGATCATTTTCTTGACGCAGCAGCTTTCAACTTTGAAGATCTGAAGTCAAATCGAAATGAGGTCGTACCTCGTATTTTAGAATCCCAACTCATGTTTGAAGTAATTTAAGTCCCCACGCGGTCTGTAAGCGAATGCGATTCGCGATAAAATTGTCCTAAATTTTTTATTAAATTTTTCATTGTTGTCCGTTATCTTTTGCGTTTTAATTTTCAACGTTTATTCAACGTTTATTTTTCACAGAGTAATTAGCTTTCATGTTAACGCATAGTTTCACATTCTGTATTTCTGAAGATGAATTTTCTGTAATTTGAAACATTTATTTTGGTAGGATCTCTGCAAATGCGTTACAGTTCTTTTCTTTATCCTGAAAACAATTTAACACATTGCATCATCAATCGCATGGAGTGAGGGAGGAGAAATAGGTGAACTTTTTTTACCTGTACTGGCACGATAAACAAGTCGGATCATAAATATCAATTGGTCCCATTCTTCTTGAATTAAAAAAAATTTATTAAGTAAATTCAACACAATGCACCCCATAGTCATGCAAATTTAGATGTAATGTGAATAATCCACTTACAGTTATGCGTTATTCCTCGGAAATGAACTTTTCAGCGGAATTAATTGGCATCGTCATTTAGAGACAATCAACAAAAAAAGCTTCCATTGTGTACCAATACATGACTTCCTTACAACGTTGAAACTGCTCAGTGTTATCAGACATGACTGGAAAATTTCCTGCCTTGAAAACAATGGATGACGCGCCATAATCACAGCCATCTCCCACTCTCCACCTCTTACAGTCTTGGTGCGATAGCAAGAGTTAAAAAGGACTAACTGTTAAGAGCCAATTAATAAGAGTCCCTCACTCCCCTCGCAAGCTGCGGGTCCATTTCCGTTTCCCTCGCGTCGCCCTCGTTTCCCTGGACTG
Organism: Platorchestia sp. MABIK; assembly: GCA_014220935.1. Taxonomy (NCBI): domain Eukaryota; kingdom Metazoa; phylum Arthropoda; class Malacostraca; order Amphipoda; family Talitridae; genus Platorchestia; species Platorchestia sp. MABIK. The sequence goes on along the minus strand of JACJUY010006266.1, from coordinate 30,685 downwards.
TCTGACCCTTCATGCCGCTGCGCCACCGCTCGTGGCGGTCCCAATTGTCGTTCGAATTTACAATTTATATTGTATGTTGTACACAATGACATAATGATTTATATATTAGTGGAATGGTGCTCGTATGATATGTAGGACGCATGTTGAAATGATCAAATAAGCTTTGGAAAACAATTTTAAGGCAATAAAGTCATTGTGAATTTATCGGTATCTAATGTTTCAAATTTCTGACGATGGTAACTAGGAGAAGAAAGCTACCTCTTACGTTTTGTTGATGTTTTCCTACGTGTAAAGCGGTATATTGAATTATCATTTTTCTTTTTACCTTCCATTTGCATTCTACACAGAACTTTCTTTTCCGTTGATATTTCCTCTTTTGAAGCAAACAGTAAATTATCTCTCTTAACTCTTAGCTGTGATGTTCGGCGATGCGCTGAAACAAATCAAAAAGTACTCGGAGAAAAAATTACGAACAAATTGTCATAACGCGCATAAATTCCGATTCAGTCATAAGTGTTTGAAATTGTTTTTATTGGTGGAGACTTTATAATACCGTACGCTGCGGTGCGTCGCAATGTAATGAGCATCGAGATAAAAGCAAGAGCATCTGGAGTCTCTGAAGCACCCTCAAATTAGATGAGATTTAAACCGAACTTCATTTGTTAGGATATCCAAGAAACGGTGACGAATTTCTCTCTCACTTTTTGTAGGAGTGGGGCCCGTAAAACAGCGATCAATTCAACAGAGTGTTTTTTAATGACGGTCTCACCTTAGATATGATGTGCCTGTGCTGTAAATTTAGCTTCGGGGCTCGTATTTTATAGCTTCGCATTTTGGTGTTCCTTGCTGGTATCATGTCGTCACGTTGGCGTTCATAGCTCGTATTTTATTCAAGTTCCTTCCTCCATCCTCTTCAGTTCTTCGACATTCTCGCCTGGTATTGAGCTCTCACTTGCTGACATTCAGGGTTCGTATTGAGACCAGTTCGTGAACATTTACATGTTGAAATTTCAAACTTGCCGAGTTGAGGTACTCAGCTCACGGCACCCTATTGATGTTGAGACTCCGTGTTGTATGATCTTGATACGTGCCGATTGCGTCCTAGAAGCTCTCGAGAATTTCCAGTTCCGTACACGGAATTCACACACTGGCAAATACCGGAGTCCAACGATGGGCACATAAAAGATCCCGTTCTTGACTCGGGCAGTGTGGGCTATGAAGGGGAAGGAGGCATTTAGAAGACGTAAATTACGAGGGTGCTGTACAGGCGTCATTTCATTTACGTGATAAAGCGTCTGGAAATTCAAAATTTAAGTTGTGGCGAGAAATCCAAGCAATGTCTACGTAAAGTAGTGGATGAATGACGGCATTCATGTTTTGTTTTTAGAGCTATATTTCATGCCTTTGTGATGTAAAATGATTCCAACAATGAATTTGGCGATATCAAATCAGTTATCACATTACAAAGGGAATACGCTCCCAGGGGAATATGTGAGGTCCTGAGCTAAAATTTAAGTAGGTCTTTTTTTCGTTTTAATCGAATAGTTTTTTTGGTTACGGACCATCTTTACTGACAATAAATTCACTGCTGTCCCGTTTTTCAGCACCTACCAATTTCTTCTTCAACTTTTATCTTGTTTCATTAACTTCTTTCTCAACTTATTGTTTTTATGCTTCTTGTGCATAGATTTCGCGTTCCCTCAACTCCATACTAAATGTTGCCTTATTCCTTCCTCTCTTTGGAACGCCTTCGTAGCGGTTAGGGAGGCTTAAACTAACATCTGGTCTAATCCACAAGAGGAATAAATCCCACTTATAACACTTGGTTTTGAAAATCTGATGACTTACCGAACTATCCTACGGAGTTAAAGCGAGTCTAACAACCAACATGTTCAATTGAATGCGTTCATTGACATATCTTGTTATGGTTTATCGCTTCTACATATTGCGAAATTATCAGCTGCATGGCATGGTTTATATTACAATTTTACAAATTACAATTTTAGCTATAATTTTCCTTCGTCTATAGGATTCGCTCCACAGCAGCTTATTCTCCAGCGTAATTTGACGCCTCAGCGCTCCCCAGGTAATAAGTAGATTTCTTAGCTTCACTCCGTTACTAGGCAGATAGTTTCCGCACTTTTCAGTGATTAATAATTTGAGGAATTACTTTCCTTTGTAGCGACGTCGAAACAATTATAGTTACTCATGGTGTGAGGGTGTTATTTAGGCATTAAGTTGACTACTCTTAAGAGCGCTCATGGTGATGTTCATGATAACAGCGTGGATTATATCGTGGAATTGACTATGTTCCTCATCAATATATTGTTCAAGGATAACTAGAACTCGAGTGCTAAATCTGAGATGTCAAGTCCTGTAGAGAATATTTTGCGTTACCATTGCATCATCACAGCAACCATTACTGATATCTCAGTGCACCAGATTAAGAATTTATTTGCCGTGGAAGTGCCTTATGGATCTGTTGTACTCAAGCATCTGAATACTTTTGTGTAATTTTGTAATTTCCTTGGCTACAAAAGCATTCACAACTTACTTATTGGCTCTTTTCTTGCTTGTCTGTGACACCGAGCGACGGTCACATACCTGGGCGTCCACAATATGGCGATGTTTGATGGTTTGATTTTTGAAAAGAATCGGCCCTTTTCGTCTTTGTTAATGACGAGTCTTCAATTAATTATGTAAACTATTCATGCTCTTTCCTCGAGCGTACTGTATCTGCTTATACAGTTTGTATTCACTTGGTGCACCCTTCAACCCATCACAAACAAGCTTGCCAATTTGAAAAGTGGCGAGCTGAATCTCAATTTTCCCTCACCTACTCGTTGGAGGCAAAGCTTAATTTCGTCACTGTCCAAGGAAGCCTCCTCGATCTTTTCAAAGCCGTTTTCCTTCCTTTTCTCTCGTTTAAGGAAGCGAGCTGAGCTCGGCCGCACCAACTCCATTTCCCTTCACTTTTGTCGTGTCCTCGAAAGTGTAATGAGATTTTAGGGGAAACTTCTTCAATAATCCTGTAATTATGTTAATGAACCCCCAACTGCTGCTTAGAAAAATGCCCGGTAAAAGATTGCGCTCCGCAGGGACATCCTCGGAGACCCGCCGTGATAATGGCTGGGGCGGATTGCTGTCGAGGGATTTTTGGGGCACTTTTTTGGGATGTTGTGAGATTTGCGAGGTATTGGTTTTGAATCGCTATAATGGGGCTTGACGAGGTTTCTTTTACACTGAGAGCTGATGGTTTTTAGGTCGATCACCTTTAAACTTAACGAGTGCAACGGGATTTGTACCTTGCTGTTAGGGGCTTCAAAAATAAGACAAGTTTTTGACGCGATTGAAGTGGATTCTTGGTACGAGAAAATGTTTGTATGAGGTGATGCGATCTGGAATTTGCGTTCTTTGTGATGCCAACAAGCGAAGGTTTTTTGAGCTTCCTTAGTATTGGTTGCGGGAGGATTTTTAGGATAATAAGTACAAAATGATTGACAAAAGCTTCTCCCAGGGGGACTAAGTGAGGGTCGCCCAAGCTAGAGGTTAGGTGGGCTTTCTTTTTGTTAAAATACAGTAGAGTAGGTTTTTGTTTTGTTACGGACCATCTTTTTTTGGTTCACTGCTGTCCTGTTTTTCAGCACCTACTACTTTCTTCTTCAACTTTTTCTTGTTTCATGAACTTTTTTCTTAGCTTACTATTTCTATGCACCTTGTGCAAAGATTCCGCGTTCCCTCAACTCCATACTAAATGGTGTCTTCATCCTTCCTCTCTTGGAACATCTTTGTCGTGGTTAAGGGAGGCTAAAACTTTCTTATGTAATAATAATAATAATATAATAACGAGATGCGTGCTATTAGCGTAACATAGTCGGTGGCCACGACATGGTATTCTGACAAATTCTTTCATTTGTGAAATAGCTTCCAAAGATCTATTTTTCAAGTTCCATCCTGACAATGAGAAATCCCGTCATTTTAAGATTTTGGTACTAGAAAGAGGCGTACTTATTTATGAAGAAAAATTCGTAGATGGCTTTCGTTCTATGTAAAACATATTCGCACATCTTTGCTTACACTTGTTCTGCATTAAGCTAAAATTACCCATCTAAGTAGGATACTTGTATGTTTATGGGAAGCCATTCTCAAGGGCAACATCAGAGGTCCCGAGTTGAATGAAGGTTAGGTTAGTCACCCTGTTTTTGAAATAGTGTAGTTTTTTATTTTATGATGAATCATCTTTTTCGGTTCACTGATTTGATTTTTTCAGCACCTATTTATTACTTTGTCCTTCAACTTCTGTTTTGTTTCGCCAACTTCTTTCAATCTTGCTGCTTTCATCCGCAGGGTGTGGGTACGCATCTTGTACATAGATTGCCGTTCCTATCATTCCATACTAAATTGTGCTTTCCGCCTTTTTCTTTTGAATACTTCTTTGCTGTGGTTAGGGTATTATAATATGTGGTTATAATTTCATCTATTAAAATAAATTAAGAAAACAACATCTCCTTATTTCCGTGTTCTCAGTTTTGGGGAATGTTTATCGTACTTCAAATTAGATACTTAAACCACCGCTTATTTTTACCGAAGTGTTCATATCTGTCTCGTAAACACACTCTTCTACGGCTCAACTGTAAAAATCTTTCGTTTTTCATTTAAAAGTGTTACTCTTTACGCAGGTTTTCCTCTCCGTGAAACTGTATTCCGAGGGGAAATGTCGAAGCGAGTTTAACCACGGAGAACTCCATATTAATTTTGCGGGCTAATTTTCTCGACAAGACCATCCCATAATTGCCTCCGGTTTCCATTACGGACGTCCATCGTCAGAGGCAGGCCGTGGAATCTCTTTCGTGCCCACCAGCCCTGGCCTCTGCAGTCGTCAAGTTCGACCCAAACCCGACAGTTAATCTGCTTACGATGAGATTAGCGAATTGTGAGCCAGCTAAGGGGAGCGAAAGCGACTTACCCATAGTGAGCTGGATTAGTTGCCAGTCCTTTCGGATCTTATGGCATAAGAGCCCGTATTTTGTTGGATCGTAATAGAGCTGCTGCTGAATAGAGCGATGTTGAAGGGTCATCTGCTGGCGTTTTTGTGTCACTTATGTATATACACTCATACAGCTAAGTTGTAAAATTGATCTCTTCATGATGCAAAAATGCGTAATGCGTAATTTACGAGGTGTAGTAAAACTTTCTGTCGCTCACGTCAGTTGTAAGCGCACGAGGCAGACGTTGACTAAAAAGATAAGGTTTAAAGTGTGGAAAATAATTTGGAATTCCGCTGCACTTTGCTCTCAGACTCTGAATTCAGACTACGAATTGCGTTGTCTTCCCTTTAAGTTAGTTATTGAGAGCGAATCTTTTCTCCAAGAATCCTAGTTCAAAGTACCCTTTACTCAGAATCTTGCACGTCTAACACGACCGCCTGCGAGACTGACGAACTCTACTTTTCTTTCCCTCCTTAATTTCGTCCCAACACAATGAATCCACTCGCGTATTTTCCTGAGACTTCAAGCGAGGGAATTTTTTGTTGGCCTATTGCATTTTTCCGAGCAAAGTTTTTCGCCAATGACAAAATTATGGCGTCGTAGGCACCCCGCAGACGCTAACTCGAGAAGGTTCAGATAAGTCAGGGTCCGTGGGCGGGTGGAGATGAGGTTAATGCCTCTATTTTTTTCGTGCGCCTCTGAAAGATGGCGAAACTTTGGACCAGAAATGAAGTGACTTTCGAGGCGTGAGAGACTTACTGCTCCAAAAAGAATACACGCACTTCGAAGACTTGAAATTCTCTGGAAATTCCGTAGGAAGTGTGAGGTGGACACTGCCAGTTTGCCAGTGGAACTGGAGCGAAGAAGTCTCATTTTTTTTTCTCTCTGCAAAAATGCTTGGGAATTTCCTGTTAAATTAGGCCACAGGATATGAGCTCGGCTTCTGAAAATTTAAATATCAGGCGACGTCTTATTACTCATGTCATTCTCGTGTCCGAATTTGGTGTGTGGGTCCGTACGCGTACTTCTCCCCATTTAAGCGGCAATAGATGAATTTTAACATTGAAATGCATGAAAACATATGACATTTTTATTCACTCTAACCTTCCTAGTGTACATCTCCCTTCCATTGCAGCTTTCTTTAATATCTAAGATTTTTATGTTAAAGGTTAGACTGAGGCTTTCTCTCTCACATCAAATGAATGGTTAATTTAGTTTTAAAGAATATTTTTTCTCGGTTAAAATCAGTAACTCTCCGCAACTGTGACTAACCTAACTGAGGGGTGAGTTATGTGATCAACAGAATACAACTCCTACAATCGAACTAGACAGGTGTTTTTGCTCCATTGCAATTGGGTATGCATCCACTATGCATGCCTGATAGTAGGATCAAAGCAATGCTCTGCTATCGGAACGCGCAAACGTTCGTCGTTTTTGTTGAAATTTTCACACCTTTTTGTGCCGTCTCGCCGCTCTGCTTGCTTGCGAGCACTTGCGTGCGTTGTTACCTTGTCTGGTGTACATTATACCAAGCACAATTAAATGACCTTTTAATGATTAAGTTCACAGTGTTTCTGATTCTAAACTAGTGTTGTCGTTCGACCTTGCAGCATGTGAGTTGCGAGCTACTGACATTGATGTTATCTAACGGGTAATTTAATAGTGTTTAACTTTGCCATGAACTACACGGCGCAATAGTCTGAGCTTGCCATGCACGTCTAATACCACAACGTAGGAACTAGCAGCAGCTTCACATTAACATGTTGCTAGCTCCCTCGCTTGCTTGGTATACACATTGCGCTTGATCTTTCAGTTAGTGATGCTTCTCAACTCGGCGAGCATGCGCAAGGCGGTCGTAAAGTGTGTAGTGGATGTTTTCATAGAGTCTGCAGCTCATGTTTTGACACTGGCTTAGCATATAAAGCCGAGTTGGCTGTGAGGGAGAGATGTTTACCGCGGTAAATGCGCCGTCGTTGAAGCTTGGCACGAGATCGTCACTTGCTTTGCACGCTCTCGGGAGGCGAACTTTGTGACGAAGCTTTTAACTTTTTTCTCATAAACGAAGAATTCCGAAAGAATGAAGACAGGGACAATTGTTTTTGCAAACACCTCGTTGTCAGCTGAGCTATTTCACGTACTGTGCACGTCATCGTCCAAAAGGAAGGTATAGTAGATCATTCCTGCGCTCTAGAACTTACCGCATGTCAGAAGTACTCGAGAGCTGATGAGGAAAGGCTACTTCTGTTCAAATTTGTTTTCAAAACTTTATCTCTGAAATATCTATCACACTCTTAAACTGGCTTCATTGTTCTTTTCATTACTTCATTCCATTCATTCCTCTAAGTGAAAATTTTAGTTTCAGCGCAGTATTCCGATAATAATCATTGTATACTCTTCACAATTTAGGTGATAGTGTGTAGCTGTTCTTTGAATATTTGATATGAGAGAGAAAACCACGCTGCAAATAATTCATTGACTTTTCCATCTCTTATGAAGGCATGAACGTTTCGTTCAATCTCTCTCTGAAGGCATAGTGTGCTGTAGCGGTGTAGGAGGCACTCATCACTACTGAAAATAAATTCCTGAAACTTAACGGCTTTGAAAAAAATAGGCTACGAAAATTAAATTTGTGCTCGCGATGAAAGGAAGCGAAGGTTAATGCTTGCGCTGTAACTGTCTTGAAAGTAGAACAAAGTACTCAATTGTATAATGAAGAGCAATAAATTTTAGTTACGAGGCATGAATGCGTCCCATAATCACATTATCTAAGAAGAAGTGGCTCTTCATCAAAATTAATTTCAGCGCACCGGCGAGGAGGACGTGATCTTGTGAGCCCTGCGCGAAGCTCTCTAGTTGTGTTTCTAAATTTAACGTTCCGTCTGACAGTCTCTGAAGCAAGTCGGCTATTAGTGATGTTACTCGCTCTTCAATTTCACGGGTTCTTCTGACGACGTGTTTGGTTGGCGGTCGACCGTAACTGAGTAAAGACTTCGCTAGAACTATTCCCGAAGTGGGATCAACTTTGAATGTGGAAGGCATTCGTTAATTTTTGTGAATATTGTGTCAAATCTGCTCCGTAATTTTGAACTTTCAGTGTTATTGGTGGAAATATGGGTGTTTTATGCGAATACTGTTCTCAAATACATTATTGAGCTTCAAGTTAAATTAATACCTTACTTGTTCATTAGCTCTATGTTAAAAGCAATCAAAAATGAGCGTTTAAGTAACAACTGTGCTTCAGTCTTTCCATTATCCCCTTGTATATTTTGTGTGCAATGCCAATGTGGCTGTTAGTCACCATGAGAGTTTCTTCGTCACCTTAAATCTATTTTTAGGCACTCGTCATCCTTTGCAACCATCGTAGTTGTGTCTATTGATGAGCAAAACTTGAACCATCAACGCCATGCTCAACCTGCACATTCTATCGAAAAAGCCAATTTGTGTGTTAAATTCTTCATATTGAAGTGTTTGAGCTTTCACTTCAGTGTTTGAAGTTTGAGGAAAGACTGTTTTTTCTTGGACGTTTATAACGCAGCCTAAAACTTGGAAATTTGTCGTAAGTTGTCACTTACAAGAGCACCAAAATTTTGCAGTATGCATTACTGTTAGCTTTGTGTAGACACTGAAAAATATAACAAATTAACTTATTTTTGTGCAGTAAATGTCCAGTGAGATACGTTCATTATGCCAGGAATTGGTCTAAGTGTGAGATCCCGAAACAGGTTCACTATAGCGAGAGCAGGTGCCTGAATATTTTCATTTTTATTTGCGTATGGGCGGGTCAAAATCAAGGGTGGGCGCGACTGTAAAATACAGAACTCTTGTGCTTAGTTGTTGGTTTGCTGGACTTGATCTTCTAATTAGGGTTTCCTGTCGGTTCATTTGTACGTTTTATTTCTTTGCTCATTTGTACTTTCTGACTTCTGTAGTGTCCTGTTTCATTACGTCTTTATTTTAGTGTCCCGATTCATTCTGTCTTTCATTTTAGTGTCCAGTTTGATTCTGTTGTCCATTTATTATAGTGTCCTGTTTCATTCTGTCTAGCATTTTAGTGTTCCGTTTCATTCTGTCTCTTATTTTAGTGCCCCGTTTCATTCTGCCTTTTATTTTAGTATTCAGTTTGATTCTGTTGTCCATTTATTATAGTGTCCCGTTTCATTCCGTCTGTATTTTAGTGTCCCCTTTTCATTCCGTCTGTATTTTAGTGTCCCCCTTTTCATTCTGTCGTTTATTTTAGTACTTTGTGTTGAATTACTCTCTACTTTTTACTCACGCTCTTTCCTTTTATATGCTGTCTTTTGTCTTGCATCATGTTCTTGCTCTTTGTCCTTCTGTCAAATTTTCTTTTACATGTTTTTAAGTACCGCGAGATTATTGTTCATGTTTTATTAAGTGACTTATTCATCAAACACAATGAAGTTCTGACACTCTAAACTCGTTAGTTAACGACAGATTTTCGATTAGGGGATACAATTATTGTTTCCATGGAAAATAGCGCTCCCAGGGAGAAAATATGAGGTTCAAAGCGAAGAGTTGGGCAGGATTTCCATTTCCTGAAATTGAATTGGATTTTACTTTGTTCGGACTATATTTTTCGGTTCAATGCTGTCCTGTTTTTCAGCACCTCTAACTTTCTCCTTCAACTTTTTTCTTTTCTCATAGACTCCCTTCCTAACTTGCTGTTTTTATGTGTAGGGAACCTAATGTTGGTGTACGCCTTGTACATGGATTCCCTATTCCTTCAACTCCATACTAAATGGTTCCCTCCTCATTCCTCTCTTTGGAACCTCGTTCTTGTGGTAAGGGAGGCTTTAACTAATCTTATTTAGTTTAGTTAGCAATAAAATTAAATGTGTTGTGCTAATGCATAGACGTTCAATTGAATGCGCTCAATAAGTTCCTTTTAAAGCGAAATCGCTTCATAGACCATTTGATCGTTCTACGATCTTTCAAGTTGAGAAAAAACGATTTTGGTCTATCCTTGAAAGCCGTTTATCGTGCCGAATCCTGTAATGATGATTTACGACTACTTTGCGCTCATGATTCAGATCTCTGAGTTCACGTGATCGCTTGTATTCTGCACGAAATTTTAGTTGCGCCTCATTCGTATGTAAAAAATATATCGGAGGCATGAATGATGGGTTTGTTTCGAACAAAACGTTTCTGTGAGGAGTGCAGAGGACCGTGCATACATGCATGCATAATAACACGCACGCCAGGCCGTACTTCAATTAAATGAGCGGGGAGAGAGAAATTAGAGAGCATGTTAAAGGAAGGCCTGTTTCTTGAAGCTTGATGGAACAGTGACTAAATGTTGCTGACTGCAGGACTCGCACTGATGAGATCATATCACTGCGGAGTGTTCAGACATGGGGGCTCTGAACACTCGGAACAGTCGGTACTTGTATTCGACGTACAGAGGCCTCGTTCTTCGTGTGTGGTGGTCGGCGGGCTGGTTTCACTCAAACAGGCCCTTGTAATTAGAGAAGCGCTGCTTCTCCTGCCATCCTTCAGCTCATTACTAGAGGAGGTACGAGCAGCCCTCGTATCAGCTCACGCGTTGTAACCTTCGATTACAGGCTGATAGAGGGCGGCTTGTTTGCACACTCTCTACATGTGCGCCCACGAGTTATCCCTCTCTGACTTCTGCTGCCTTCGCACGTACTGTGTGTGCTAGTGTGCCTATAGTACGGTTAGGCCATTACGTCACGACTTCTGATTGGGCTCTTAATCGGGACCTTGTTATTTACCAGCTCAACACCGTGGTTAGTCCAGTGTTTCACGCCATCAAAGAGTGCGTTCTGTTCTTAAAGCAGAGCCCTCGAAGTGCTCTAGAGCAGTTTTCCAACGTACGACTATAGTGGGGATTGATTGAAGGCGAAAACGGTTTTGAGACTATCATCAAGATAGAACGGCTTAAACTTTATTGCGTTCGGTTATTCCAGAACTTGGGAATACCTGAATCAATGAATGATTTACTCGGGTATATTTCACACGATTTTCTGCGTAGTTCACCTCCACTGCTTCTCGGTACGCGCCAATGTTCCACTTGCATAAACCTCTGCTCAAGTTCTTGACATGTGGATAAAGTCGCAGTTCTCATTCTGACAGCGCTTTGTTATACAACCTTTCATTACCAAGCGCGTAACTCGTTAGCACGCATTTACTGGGATATTTTCTTTGTTGTCGGTACTTTATATATAAATATTTCAAGTCCACGCTGTGATTTCTCCTTGTTCGAGCCACGAAGTTCAGTAAGTGTGGGTCGTATACTCAGCACAAAGGGGATGGCTCGACCCGCATGGAATATTTCAGAGCCAGGCGGAGATTTTTTATGGACTCAGACGTCCTTTTGTTGACGGCGTCATTCAATTGTTTGAGTATTTGTTAAGCGACGCACGCATCATCAATGTATTAGGAGGCTGCCATTTATGGCACCTACAATGGTAACTTCTCTTCTTCCTGCGTCTCGTGAATTTTTATGCTCTACACCCAGGCTGAAGGCGTGTGACGCTTGTGCTTTAGCGAGCCGCAGGAGGCTGTTAATTGTGACTTACGCGCGAAAGCCTGGTTCGAGTGCCAAGAATTTTCTTCGTGTTTTTCAGTTTTTATAAGTTCAAACAATGTGGAGTTATGTGAATGAAATGTATAATTCAGTGATTTTCCTCATTTAATGCATGCCTGTTTAATTTAGTGTTATTATCTTTGGCTTTGACCGATGTGTTGGGTGTTGTGTTACATGTTGGAAGTTTGATAACAATTTCAAAACTGAACTGCGGCTCATGGATTGCTCCTAAAACTACAGTGTTAGCCAGGAAGAGCATTCACATTATTTTTTTAAAGAACCGACATTTCTCCATTCAGAGAAAAATAAACAAATCAAAAGCCTTTTAGAGGAATTTATATAATGAAGCAACAGGTTTTTTGCATAGAAACCTTATCATTTATATACATCTGGTGCGGGTGAACACTGTGAGATAGCATAGCAAACACCGACCATTTGAGTCGAAACGCAATTTCAAAGAGAACCGTCCAGCATTTTCCATCGTTAAAACCTTAGAAATACTAGAATTTTAAAGTGCTCATCGAAATGTGGTTTCGTGTGTCGACATCTCCTTACATCGACTATCAATCATTTCCCTACTTGTTTACACCCTGTCATCTCCATTCATAATTTCCCTCCATACAGCAAATTCCTAAATCTCTAATCATTAAAGGTGGTCTATGCATGCTTTTCATGCAAGAACAGGAAAGGACTGAAGATTATTATCTTCACGTGTCGATGAGACTTGTTGCTCCTCGAGGTGATGCAGGTTTTTTTTTGTTTCACTCACTGATGCAGGATTTTTTGTTTTTGTTTAGGAAGAGAAGATGTTGACTGGCAGTGCTGGTCTTAAATCAATGTACTTTCATTAGTTATCGCTCCTCAGTTGAAGTCACTCGCTTCAAAATCCTTAAAATTGTTTACGAAGGATTTTTCTGTGTTTGGTACTGTAGTGATATAGGTCTTCCAGGTTTGAGTCATTTTTTTAATGGTCCTTCATCCTGTTTCGAGGCCAACGCTCCGTGGAATCGCCTTCCCACAGGAATGTCTTTATTGCCTCATTTCTTTCTTTCTTCAATTTTCGTCCCGTTCAGATGATCCTCATTGTTAGAGTGACGCTTCAAAATAACGTGTATATTTAATCAAAACATTTGTTGACCCATCCAATTGTTAACGTAATTTTTTTTAATTGCTCCTCGTTTTCACGATTTGAAAATCTTGGGAACGAATTAATTTATTTCTGTCGCACATGTTGTGGTGAAAACGGCAGTTTTGTAAATTTTCCGAGAAGGAGTTTGAACATTCAAAGCCAACATGCGTTAAAAATTTGTAGTTATGAAGTACCGTGAAAATTTTACTGCTTTAATCGAAATTGAACTCATGGAGCTCGATATTAAAGAGCAATGCCAAAAAGGAATTTGAAAATTTCCCGCTTATATCGTAACTAACTCAGCTCTCACTAAAAGCTTTGCAAACACTTGGTGAAATATCAACGTGGTGACCTCCAGTCAGAAATGTACGGCGTCTGATGGGATGACACACATGTACTAATTTCAGAGAGAAAACCGTGACTGACACTGAGAAAATAACAGAGATTGTTGAACAAAAGCTCAGGCCGAGTTTTGCTTTTCTTGTGGAATATTTTGAGTTCCCTGACAATAAAATAAAATCCTTGAAGCGTCGTTTGTCTTCACAGTACTTCAGAAAGACTATCTTTTGCGCGGTAGTTTCTGAGAAACGAGTGGATGATTCTTTGTGTATAGTGCCCATTATTTTTAACGCATAAATGTAAAGAATCGTGCAGTTCAATATTTTGTGATGAAACCAGCGCTTACGAAAGGCACTCTGACTTTTAAGTTAAGGAAATAATCTTTCCGCTGTTGTCAAGCTACAAGTTTTATTATTCATCATTTGTAAAACTAAAATGTTTCACGTTCTCAATCCTCGCATAAAAAATTTATACCGTATTTAGTACATAATTGTAAGAAGTCATAAGGGAAAGCTCAATAATAGCTTGCTGCAAACCAGACATCGCTGAAGTTACAAGGAGAGAATCCTTGGTTAATATAACATTTATTCATGATATTCCTGTCACCCCTCAAACAAATAACACTGTATTGTATTCATGAGAATTAGCGTTCCACGGGAATGATGTGAGATCCTGAGTTGAAAGCTAAGAAGATCTTTTTTTTATTGATATAGAATAAGTTCTTTATTTTGGTTTGGCAAATTCATTGTCGGTTCACACTTGTCATTTTTTTCAGCATCTATTACTTGCTTATTCAGCTTTTACCTTGTTTCATGAACTTTTACTGATCTTGTTGTTTCCATTCGTAAGGAATCCTGCGTGGAAACACACTTGCGCATAAATTCCCCGTTGCTTCAATTTCACACTAAATAGGACCATGACACTTTTCCTCGCTTGGAAATACATTTTATGTGCATGGTTATAGGGAGGGTTATAATTTAACTTATTTTAAATTTATTATTCAATATACATGTCGGTGCATTTCGAAAAACCGCTCAAAGCCTCTGTGCGAAGAAAAAGTAACTTAATATTTATAAAAAGTTCTCAAATTCAGCGCCAAGTATTTCGTTAACAAACCACACGTAGACAAAAGGTGCTGCACATCGATGCCGCGCGGTTTAGTTCGTGTTGGCAGGAGTGTATCTTACCGTGTGCTGTCAATGGATGTAAGAGAAATTGATACTGTCTGTCACTACCACCTGGCCCTGTGAAATAGTTACTCATTCATCATTCATTTGTCTTAAAGAATAAAGAATAGCAAAGTCACGTCTGTGTGTGTGTGTGTATGTTGTGGGTGTCTGTTTGTGTGTGTGAATTTTTTAACTTTCACACCTATACGCTCGTTGGCATACGCCGGTGGGATGACCGTTTTATCTAAATTTTTTAAAAGTAGATGTCATAACACGAAATTTAATAACTTCACGTGTACTACGCGCAATTTTGGGTAAAAGATATATAGTGCAATTGTACTTCGTCATGTTTTCAATTTATTCATTATATTTGAACACCATCTCCTCAACCTTGTAGGAGATGTTACCGCTACCATAAACACCATTCTCTCAACATGTGAACGCTCTCTCTTCCTTGTGTTCTTTTCTTTGCTTACTGAGTTATTCTACATCCAGTGACAACCACTCGATCAATATTGTGTGCAGCCTTATCGTTTATTAAATTTCATTATTACTCTTTTAACACGAACTCGATGTTTTCTTGGGTCGTTTGCCAAGATCAAACAACGCAGATTTGTTCACAAGTGTTGAAACAAGCCTCAATCTCTTTCAGGTTGCGTTCAAATCTAATCGGCTTCTGTATTTGAAAGGGTGCTACGTGAAGCCCCGCAAGCAATCACAACACAATTCACAAGATACAATGAAGTTCTCTTTCTACGAAAAATCGCCGAGCTTTCTTAAGAGTTAATGAGTGTGTTTTTGTGTGTAATACCAAAATCATTCCCTTGTTGATGGACTTGAATTACAACACGTCGTTCGCAGGACTGGAACGACGCCTTCATTATTTGCCGGCGCACCCCGCGCCTCCTAAGCCCATTATGATGCAGGCCTCTCGCCCGGCCCGCTCTAAGTGGATTAGTTTAATGACAAGAAAACAGGCCTTGTGTGGCTCCTGGCTAATGTTCCTCCTCTTTTGTGACTGCCGTCGCTCGGCGCTGCTCCCAGTCGAGCGCTCGAATAATTGAATGAATTTTACTACTCTCGAGAGCAAGTGGGGCAATTATTAAATGTGCATCTCTTGCCACGCGGCAACTTTTGCCATTGCGCTCTTGATATTGCCTTGTTTTCTAGAGATGTAGCTTGTGGATCTTACCGATTTTCTTGCGCTGCATGATACTTTGAGGAACATGTCATTAGATTTTGCTCCTCATGAGACTGTTGTGATTTGAGTAAATAATTCGTAGCACGAAATGCAATGGAAACTAATCCCAGAATTTTTTCTTTTCGTTTTAGGTCGGTCTGAGGCTTGAGAAAGGTTGCGTCTCAATTTTTTAAAGATTTCTTGAAACTTGGGCTTCACAAATATTTCATTATTCAAATATTATTGAAAGCTGCGAAAATGGAGTTTGAAGAATTAGTTGTACCGGTTAACTGAATCTTTTAAGTTGTGAATCAACAGTATTTATTTCTAAAAAACAGCCATTTGTTCTTGAATAAAATAAGTTTGCCATTAGTTTCCTAATTTAATTTCCAGATTTTATGATTAATTTAATGAAATACTTGTATCAATCATTAACCAAACTGTTCCTGCCATTTATTTGCTGTTTTGGCTATTTCTTTACGCAAAAAAATTTATTCGTTCCAATTCTTATTTTAATATTTGTTTCATACGTTCATTTTAACATTAATCTCATTGCTGAACTTTGTCAGACAGGCAAGTTTTTTCAGTCGTTTTATAAGCCCTCTCTTTGCATCCTAATGCTCAAATTTTTCGTTTAATCTATTTGTTTGTATTTTTGATTTTGTCAGTGTTTTATGCGCTAACTTCGTGGTTTGTTCCCTACTTTTGTAAAATATTTTGTGCACTAGCTGTGCCATTTATTTTGCACATCAAATTTGTTATTTAGTTCACACGGGAATTACCACAAATCTTTAACAAAGGTAGTCAAGCTGCGGTACTCACGCTCAAATTACTGCATTAAGGCGTGGGCTTCTGGCAACTGGAGTGTATTCCGCTGCGCTCACGAGTGTGATGTGCTACATTGTCAATTTTATCCCTCGCGAGGTACACTTGTGAACGCATTATTTTGACGTAATGGGAAGTGTACAAGTAAGAGTACTTTTTGTTATATTTCATCACTTCGTTGTTTAATTTCATTAGCTTTTGCATATAGAGGATTGTCAATACAAATGTAGTTGATTAGGTTAGTTTTATGAATAGTTTACTTTAACGTTAGTTTGAATGATCATGTTTTTCTGTTTACATTTTCTAATTTTATATCCTGAGTTTGTGCTTTTGTCGATTTTTTTTTGTCAATGTAATTCATTTACACTCGTCACTTGGCCAAACCCAACACAATTTAAATGAACCCGACCCAACCCAGCCAACCCCAACCCACTACGGGGCCAGTAGACAATGTGTCAAAGCATTATGAAATTAAATTCAAAAGAGTTGGCATATAACAAAACAGCGCCCAAGTAAAGAAATTCTTACAATTTTTTCACAAATATTCTTTCGTTAGAATATTAAAAGAAGTTAAAGTAAAATCCTTCGTTAGTGCATTAATGTTATTATTTTGATTTTCTTATTTTAAAAGCACTACGAGGTAGTCAGTCATCTGCAGCCTCATCGCTGACGTGAGGTGCAAAATTGTGGAATTTCACAAGTCGGGGAATAATTCCGGCTCCGTTTGAAAAAATGGAAAAGGCTTCATCATTCGTAGATGTACGATACCATAGATCGATACATTCAAAAATGTGAAAACAAAACCGTCAAGAAGTTTCGTTTGAGGTAGACAAAAATTGAGATAGCCATCAAGATGTTAACGAATAGTGTGCCATCAGGTCAAAATGAACTCAAGAATTATGTTACAAAATATTGCGCAAGTGTTAGGTACGTTAGATGATAATAGATAAAATTTAATCCGTCAAATGACTAAGCCCCTTCATAATGCTGCTTACCTATACTTCGTCAAACTTTCTCATACAAAGAAAATCACTTCAGAGAACGCCGACTTTGATGTGATTGCCAAAAATTTAGTTTTTGAACACCCTGTAGCGACTATTTTATGCAGGAAATGTCAGGTTGACTTTTCAAAAAGACTACAAAGTGGGAAACATGAGGGCAGTTCTATTTTTGAAGGCTAGTTTAGATCACATAAGGCTGGAAAAAATATTATAGTGAGAAGAATAATGAAATTTGAACACAGAAACACAGGACCAAAATAATGCGTTCAAAATCTTGGGCAAGGCTGGCAATATACCTTCCAACAAGATTATGACCCTATACTTTTATCTAAATCCATGGTTGT
Source organism: Platorchestia sp. MABIK (assembly GCA_014220935.1). NCBI lineage: Eukaryota > Metazoa > Arthropoda > Malacostraca > Amphipoda > Talitridae > Platorchestia > Platorchestia sp. MABIK. Next base: position 13,145 of record JACJUY010006266.1, on the reverse strand, counting down.
GTGGCCTCGTAAAAAATACAGCCTTACCAAGACTTTCGATAAATACTGACAAATTGTGTCGAAATTCTTTATCGATAATTGACAATTTGCTGAAAAAAGAGTAGTAGATTGTCTCGCTAAAAATATTTCTGAATTTAGAGCCTGAAACTCGAAAATAATGAAAAGTATCCCAACATGAATTTGATCAAATTTACCGAAAACTACACTGAACAATTACGAGAAATAACGGAGGTAACAGGGCTGCTTATGAAAAGCAATGTTTTTACTTCGTTCTATTTTTGCTACTGAACAAAAGATTTTCTCTGCGTATCTTTGTTACGATTTTCTCGGTATAATTCTTGAAATTAATTCGCCCGTCCCAAGATGAATTTTTTTTCTCAAACATCTAATTTCAGATCAAAGCTCCGAATCATGAGAATAGAAATGTATAAGGAATGAATACAAGTGAGAAATGTAATTGATCGCACATTTAATTCCACGTTAATTGGAACGTATGCTTTAGCGCATGGCTTGAAATTGTGAGCCAAATTGAGCTTCTCTATTTTATTAGTAATATTAAGTGCCAGTTGTGGAGATCACATAACTTACTTGCACCCCCACAATGAGGGGGAATTTGCCCTTCACCTCTTTTGGGGATTAGGCAGTATTTTCGAGAGCGTCGCAACGTTTGCGGTTTCTCGTGAAGAATTTTAAAATGCTTTTCGTTGTTTTTGGGGGCACAGCTTGCCGCAAAAGTTCTTTCGTCGACTTGGTGACGTAACGTTTTTTCATTCATTCTAAAATCTTGAAATTGTATTCGAAAGAAGCTCAAACTTCACGTGTTTGATCAGAAAAATAGCACATATTGTAGCTATGTCGCTGAAACTTTAGCTGTCTACTAAACCGCTACTACGACTTAACTTGTACGAAAATCCGGCTCCGGACTGACTTAAGCTTCTTTGTATATACCGACCATTTTGTGATGGAGCTATGCTTTATTCGGTGCCATAGTTAAGCAAATCTTATATTAAACTTACTGGTCTCTCGGAAGATTGGGTAGTAGGATTTGAAACCGACTTTTTGCCTCACTGATTTCACAGCCGCTCCATTTTACCTTGACCTGTATTTTTTGGCGCGACTCCACAGTGGACTTACTTTTAGTTCAACTCCAATCCTTTAATAACATTAAAGCTAATCCAACCAACAGCATTACTCTTCTTTTGCCAGAAGAATTTTGCGTTTTTTCTGATGATAGTCTGATCGGCGAAGTAGGAAAATCGCCCAACCTGTTCTCCAGATCTGGGATTTTTGGCATGCACGCACCGGCGCTGAGCGTGGCCTATGAAAATTCATCAGAGGCCAACACTTATGAAGTCGCATTTGAATGGAGCTGTAATTAGGTTTCAGATGCGCGGTTACAGTCTAATGAGCTCCACTGCATCGCTTCCTGCATTCTTAATGAGCTGTTTTTGCAAGAAGAATAATTTTCTGATCAAAATATTAAATAATTTTGGGCGCTGATCGAGATTATTGTTGCGCCCATCGCCCACGGTTTGCAAGCGGAATTATTTTCTGATCAAATAATAAAATAATTTGGGGCGCTGGTCTAGATCATTGTGGCGCTCATCGCCCACGGTTTGAGGCAGCTATACGGTACACTTGCGCATGCCATTGACTCAATAAAACCGTATGGTAATAAGAAATTCTAACTGGTTGTCAATGCAATAAGATAGCGTCGAAACTTCCCAGGTCTACGCCTTGTCCTCAGTGTGTGGGAGTTTTGCGATAGAAGAGGCATTTGTGTGGTGCGAGTTAGATACCATTTGGTCGTAGGGTGTCAACCCCGGGCTTGAGTATGCTAGTCCTGAGAGAATAAATCGAATTATCGCAACTAAGCTGCGTTATTCAGAAAATACGGCTCTTTAACTTCAAAATTTAGGCAAGTTATGCGCCAATACAAATTCGCCTTAAAGTAGAGGCAAGACCAGGGCATAAAGTGGCTGTGTGATGTACGAGAGAAGCGAACCAGAACGGAAGACTCCGAGCACACGAAATATCTAATTAGCAGCGCATTAGTCTCGGCTGAATTCGTGCGGCGTCGCTGATGTAAATTATGGCATTTAACCGTCGTGAATTTTCGTTGTTATTAGTTTTATAGCGCTTCATTATACAACGTTAAAAGATTTCCAGCGCTGCAGGTGGATTATTGTTGACAATTTCATGTTGGTTTGTTAGTTAACGCAGGTTTATGGGGGGTATTATGATAACAGCATCCAATTTGATGCGATTTCAATGTATAATTTGCTCTGATGAGCTTGTACTGATGGTGGGTTCTTGACTTTGACATCATGTCCGATCGTAATGAATGCACGCGCATGCAATATAGTCTAGCATGAACTGCTTAAACCATTTTAATTTCTGCCTGCCGTGTGAATGATTGCCATTAAATCTTCGTTGCTTTGTGTGCCAATGGTTTATCCCTGGTGACGTGCAGGTGGAAACGTTTCCTGGGCAGTCATGATTTCTTCAGTTAAAGTATATAGTTGTGTTGTTGAGAAATAACGGTTGATAATATTTTTCTCTCTTTTTCTTCTCACGCATAAGTCTCAATTTTCGCCAGATCTTCACTGCTTGCAATTCGAAATGTAAGTGGTGATGCTAATTGAGATCCTTTATCACGTTATTATTTTAATATTACGTTTTCCAGAACGTGGCTCTCAGGTGACAGAAGCAAACGGTGAAAAGTAGAAGAGATTGGAGGGGATCTCTTTTATTCGTACTGTTATGTACTTAGGTACAAACTGTGAAATTCCACCACCAAAAGAGTGAACGGCGGTTCGTGGACCTTACGCCCGATCGCTGGGTAATAAGTCAACAAGAAAAGCAAGCTCAGCATATGGGGAAGGCGACAGAGAAAGTGCTCAACACCCTTCGACGGTTGATCGCTGCCAACCGATCTCAACGAATCTACAGAAGCAGCAGCAGTCCCTGCGGCTATTTAAGCATTGGTTGACTGTTAGATAGATTCATTATAGTACGAGATTTCCTCTTGTAAAGGTCTGTTAGTGCCACCTTTCGACTTGTTAATTAAAACTCAGCCGGCACTCTGAGAGAGAGTCTATGTAATCTCTGTGTAACTTCATATCGACATATCCGATTTAACGTAATTACTAGACCTTTAATTCGTCACCATCGCTGCATACTCCGAGTTAAGTTCTTTGGGATTGTCTATTATTTTATCATCCTCGATATTTGCTAGTTTCATCAATCTCTTGTCATATGTGTGTTCACCCTTCGTTAAAACAGTAAATGTATGGCCGTACTAAGATTTGTGTTTAATACATCCTGCTGAAATAAACCGTAGATTTGAAGGTCAACCTTGAAACGACTGACGAAGTAGAAATAACTGTATAATTGACTTGAAAAGAAAAGAAGGCTACGACAGTACAGTTTGCTATTTACTCACTCATCCCTCGCCTTGAGTTAAGCTGAAAAACCATTTCCGTAACCCAGTTGTGATAATAGAGCGGGTATTGAAGATGTTTCCTTTTAAGGTGTTTTTTTTCTCTCAGTTGTCGACATTGCCTGTTTATATAATGAAATATAAATAAAATGAGTTGCATTTCTCAGAATTTGCGGTGCTTTCCTCCGTGTGAACAAACAAATGTCCTTCTAAAAGAATACCAGAATGTTCGCATGAGAATGTACGGCACTGAAACCACTTGCTCTATGTGTGTAACGACGCATCTTAGCAGTGTTTCATTTTGGCGCATCCGAAGTGTTGTGGTAACATTAACGAAGCTCGTGTGAACTTCTGTTAAGGTTATTGATTGTGTCAAAGTTGTCCAATATCTTTCTAAAGAACTTCAAGAAAATTTGAACGATATTTCGAACTTAGCGTTGATTGTGTTTTTTTCACATTTTGTTACTTTTTTGTTTTAGTTGATCTATTTTACTTCATTTTCCGCTCTCATTTCTCCGTAAGTTTCTTCCCGTTCTCCCAAACTCAGCAGAGTTCTGACATGATGGTGCTGTAACCGTGCACTCGAGCCGTCCCTTCTGGCGAGCCAAAGATTTTCTCTCCCTCTGACCATTTTATTACGTTTTTGCCCGCTTTGTTAATGTTCATATATCTCATTTGTTTGGCTTTCGCCGGCCCCTCACAATCTTCCTTTAGTGTTAATCTCGCAACAGACCTGCCACGTCTCCCCCAGGGCCATATTAGCGTTTTTCCCGCCCTTCGAGCGCAGACGAGCCTTCTAATTCTCCCCTCTCTTCACGCTCACACGCACTTTTCCCGGAGCTTCCATGGCCCGCCCTCTTTCCCAAAATTTACTTCTGCTTTCCCATGAGGTTTCTTCTCTTCTTGCGCAAGCGATGTGTTATTCTTTTCATTTATCGTACTATGAAATAAGTGCTGGCTTGTTTTCTTTTCGATTGTTTAGTACGTGTTTCTCGAGATGATACTTTCCTTCGCCAGTACTTAGACTACTGCTACAATGTTTCATGTTTTGTCGTTTGCCTGCTCACGAAATCTTCTGCTTCATATACGTCCTCATTGCTCATCCGTTTCAGCAATCCGCGTGTCATATGCATTTTCCATTTGGTCTTCCCTTCTCTTTGTCTCATCGTTCGCTTCACCCTCTGCAACGACCGTTACTCGCTGCCTTCCCTACCTACCATCCTACTGGCATATGTATCTGTGCATACACATGTGCGTGTTAGTAGATGTGTGTGCGCGTGTGTAGGGTGCGCCTGACACTCCCCATTGTGTAGCGTGAATAGGGTCACCCGATTGGACGTGAATGGACACACCCCACTCAGCTGTCACATGCCTGCTCACACAGGGACCCTAGAGCCGCGCAAATAGATTAATGGCTTCTCTCCGAATGACTATTGAGTGCCTCCAAAGTGGGCATTGAGCGTGCATCCAAGTGAGTTCTCTAGTATTTGATACCAGACTGCACGACAATCAGCGTCATGGGAACCTCTGCGTAGGTACCGTTGTATAGGCTTGAACAAACACAATAGGTCTCCGCCGAGTATTTGAGCGCCGCTGTACACGAGCTTTGCGGGTATTTGTTGGATGCAAGCGAATTTCAATTAGCGGGCAGTGTGTAAAATTTGAACATTGTTGACTTCAATGGATGTTATTTTTCAAGGTGATGCTGCATTTGTCGTTGAAATGATTTAATCTATAGTGTGCTTTTTTGGCGATATAGCATGCAGTGACTGGGTTCTGCAGTGTTTTCAATCACTGATTATTTTTAAAGTCTCTGATTATGTTCCCTTTGAAGATAAATCTTTTTTGTTCTCTTCTCCGAGTGAATTATATTTGTTTGAAAATTTAGAGTTGAGTTTCAAAAGCCTCTCTATAAAGTTATTCATTGTCTAAGACTGCATCTGCCCGTGTCTAGGGATAAGACGAATATTTTCCGAGATGGCTTCTCTGAGGTTGAACTAAATTCTCACTTGAAGCCGGAAATCGTAAATTTGGACCTCGCGGCGAGGAAACCGAAACCACCGCAACCACCAAAACCAACCTTGAGGCGGACCTTACATGTCTGCTCTGCAAAGCTTGCGATGTCGAGAGATCGATAGTCTGTGACTGAAGGTAATGATCATGTGAGCTCGAACATTTGTGCACTTTGGAGCCATTTGTTGAGAATGGAGACAGAGAGAAGGAACATTTTACAGGCGTGAAAGAAGCGTGATGCACGACACATGCTACGGTCACGAGATGCAGGATCTGCAAATCTCGGTCTTTGAAGGAACGAATACAGGCATGGTCTGCACGTCGATTCACTTGAACTCATTGATACTGAAGTATTGAATAAAAAATAACTCACATAGCTTGAAGTTATATGCTGTTTTACTAGTTCATGAGCATGAAAGAAGAAGAAGCTTCGGTTTATTGTATGTACATCTGAATCAAATTTTGATTGAATTTTATTTGATAGCGAAATTTGAATTGTCAACTTGCGATAAAACCATTACTTTCACTCCACACTAAATGAAAGATCGATCTGGTAAGCAATGAAGCTTTGTTCAATACAAAATTATCTTTTGAAATCGGTTTTGAAGTAGAAACACACAGTGTTCTATGTACTGCTCTCATTGGTACTTCTTAATATCCATGTGATGGCTCATGTTCGTCGTGGATCTGGTGTATGATTCTTGGACGAAAAAATTTCACTTACACCATAAATGAAACATTTTCGTATCTCCTGGGTGTCCTTTCATCTCAACTTTATAAATAACGATTGGGTTACCTCCCAATGTTGATACTTTTTATTAGCTAGAAGATGGAATTGCTTAGGCGTTAATCTTTACCTCATCATGAAATCAGGTATATTTTCTGGAATTTTCTTGAATTTCAATAAGGAACGAATATCATCATCTTTTATCATCGAATATCATCATCTTATGATATCATCATATCATCTTTTATCATCATGAAATGTATTGCACTCTCTTTTTTGGGCTCGTATTAAGCTAAACGATGTCTCACGTGTCTTTACTCCATTGCATGATGTTTCCAAAACTATTTTCACCATCAAACGACCGTAATGTCAAAATTAATAAGCATCTATTTTACCATCAGCATTTTACTTCGATACACGGACATCTTCATCTATTTGATAGTATAACGCTCTCAGTTGATAAAGGTCTTTGATATAATCATCTGTGTCGGAAAACATTTCGCCTCGGTCGCTTTAGATCTTCGATGGCCCAAAGCTCCTCTGAAAATAACAAACTTCTTGTTCTTAAGAGGGAGGAAGTTCTTGAAATCCGACCTCTTGCTACATCGCCTGTTCGGCGGACATCCCTAGAAAGAAGAAGCCGAAGGTGTCTTTTTGCGCTTTACATGACACCAGGACATGACACCGTTCGGGTCCGAGCCCTGTTCATGGGAGATGGCCTGGCAGAAAGGGAAGGCGGTGTGTAGATCAATAACTGTTGAGTGAATGGTGTGGAAACGGCGCTGATGGTGAAGATACGATCGAGGGTTGAGGTGCGGGTTCCCTGTGTTGAAAGAGGAGACGGCGTACCAGCATGGAGTGGAGGTCGATGGGAAATATCTCATGCAGGAGAAAATACGGGTATTTCTGTACAACAAATGAGCTGTTAAGCCCCTTATCGGCAAAATACATAAAGCACGCATTAATGAAAAACAAGGATGCAGGGTTACTACGCGATGGAAAGAGTTTGAGATTACCAAATTTCAATTTGTAAATTTGCGCTGTCGATAAGTACACGCAATTACAAACAAAACAGCAGAAGGTATTCGTATTATAACACTAAAATGGCAGTGTGAAATACATTTCTAGTCATACGGGAACATGCTACTAAAATTAGAAGCGAGTATAGACCGGGTGAAAGAAACACTCTGTCCAAAGAAAAGGAGAGACAAATGACTGTTCTTATCACAACACTCGGCGAGAAAGAGCAGAGAGCAGCAATTCAAGTGTGGAGAGAGAGAGTGAGAGAAAGAGAGACAGAAGAGCGTGTCTGGGTTTTGAAAGGCCCGACTGTCGGAGATGCTTACACGAGCGCCGGTTCATGACCCCCCAATGAGGAGGGAAACCATCGAGTGTCCAATTGACGAGGGGAACGAAACACCCGAGGGTCTGAGGGAATAACAGAGTCACGGTCCCTCGGAGACTCTTAAATTAAAGAGCTGTGCGCCAACGACGCTCTAGCATTTGAAGCACGACGCAGACGAGCTGTAAAGACGAGGGGATATGATCTCTTGAGGTTTGTGTCTCGGCTGGTTCAGAATTTTACAGGAATTACTGCAGCTCCTTGAGGCAGCGCCGTGCTTTTTTAGCTTGCATAAGGATGAAAGCGATACGTGCTCTTGAAGCTCGTATGCGTTGTCGAGTTAAAAGTTTTGCTGGTAAGATGTTTGAGCCTCGTCTTTCGTTGTTAAAACACTAAGAGCGTTTAAAATGATTTTGTGACGAGCTTCATTTGACGAGGTGATGGAGAGATTTTTATGGGATCCTTGCGAAATTTTACCAGGTTCAGGTGAGACCATTGAAGCTTGTGCTGCGTCATAAATTCTCAGAAAAATTATCACGATGCAACCCTGTTTTTTATAATTATTCTGTGTGTTTTAAAACATTTTCAGTGGATGGTTACAAAAAAATAAAAATCGGAGTTCGTCCTCAATAGGTGCTGTCTGGTCTAACTTGCAGTATAATCTGATCTCGGGCTGCCTGAATGGGAAGGTAGTTGAAGAGGAGTTTGATTTCATTCTATTAATTTCATTCCGAAACTTCAACTCGTGATGAACTTTTCCATCGACTGTGGCATAAAAGTGTAAGCGTGTGTTTTCAGTAAACCATGCGCACTTGTAATGAGTCTGAATAGTCTTCATTGAAGTTCTTACAACAAACCAATGCATCGGTTTAAGCGCATTATCTTTTGACTCTCTTGGTTCTTATTCGAGCTTTGGCAGTTGTAATCTACAGTTATTTTCGAGCTTTTAGCGACTGTAAATTTCCATAATTTGGAATTTAATTGACCGAGAAATTTTGGCGGGTAAAAAATTCTGACGTTATAAAATGACGTTTCCAAACTTTCTTCCGCAAATTTATTGCGCTTGTAAACATTTAAAGTTGTGAGTCTATGGAAAAGACACATTTCGTGTGAGTTTTTTCAACCTCTTATCATTTATTGGTGTCTTCACTGTAAAAATATAAAAGGGAACAAACTTTCAAACTGCGATTTGTTTTCCAGTGCATACTTGGTATAAATTTAGGCTGCTCGCACCATCGCATATTCCAGTCATGCTGACGCCATTCGTAACAAATATTTTCGGAGTGACTTATCTTCGCCTCACTAACGTCCCCATCACGGAATTTATTTCGGAGCGCTATCCCTCGAAGCGCCAAATTGTTTTGACGCGCCTGGTGGTCTTCGATAAATTTCAAGCTGATCGCTCCTCCCTGCTACGAATTTTAACGACTGCGCTGCCATTTTTTACCATTTTGTCGGAATATCGAGGAAGCAATTTCTTCATTCCATCATGCTCTCTTCATTTTTTAGGCCCAACGTTCAAGCCTCTGTCATTTGATGAGATCGTTTTTTTCTCCTGAAGCCTAAAGATTACCCTTCAAGTTCTTTGCAGAGTTAATGCGAAATATCAGAGTTGTTCGCAATGCTTGTTTTGCTCTTGCGTTACAGTGCTTATTTTTCTGCTGGTGCAGAAGAAATAGATTGTATATTTACAGATGTAATTAAGAAAAGAGTTTGGTTTCAAGTAATTTAGGTCATTTGAATTAAGGTTTTCTGGCACATCCGATTCTTAAAACTTCATTGATTAAACTTTGCAGCCACTCAAGTCAACCGTTTAATTTGCATTGTTAGACTATCTTTGAATTTATTCTGGACATCCATTTTCAACAAATAACTGAAGATGCTTTTCATCAGTTAAATATTGGGGCGAAGTCAATATTGTGCTATGCAATTATTTACAGAAAGATAAAAAGAAGAACCAACGTTGAAATATACATTTTTATTTATTTCTTTTTTATGGCAAACGTTTCGATGGAAGATGGAATTAAAACATTCCGAAACGTTTGACATAAAAAAGAAATATATAAAAATGTATATTTTTACGTTGGTTCTTCCCTTTATCTTGCGCGTGAGATTCCCTAAGAATCGACCTATTGGAAATATATTATCTACAGAATATTTGAGCTTTGTTGTTATGTTCTAATATGAAGAATATCCCCATAACTAAACTTATGTGTCTTTTCCCTCGAATATTTCGGACTCGTATATTTAACTTACACATATTCCTACTGTGTGTCTGGAGTATTATTTGTTCAAGTCTTTCAATTTTTGATTCGTAGTCAATTGATAGAAATTTTATCTTGCTAGAAAGATATCTCTCACGAAGAAACGAATTCATGTGCCGCGCGAAATATTGAAAAATTTCTAGATTGATCGCGAATAAGATTGATTTTACTCGCATCCTAACCTTTTCCATCTGTGTTTCAGTTGATGTACCTACAGATATCCGATATCGAATTGCTATACGAGCAGATATGGCCGAAAATCAAGTACGCTTGTCTTTTCGTAGGGCGCGTAAAATGCGTAGCATTATCGTTTTTCGTACACTCTGGATTATATCAAGTCCTTTACGCGTTACGGCTGTCGTTTATTATGGATTACATCACCTCCTGTACATGGTACGGCCGTAGTTTATTATGGATTACATCACCTCCTATACATGGTACGGCCGTAGTTTATTATGGATTACATCACCTCCTGTACGTGGAACGGCCGCTAGTGAGGGCGCCTGAGGAACTGCCCTCGCGAGAACCATCCGTTGCGCGCCCCTCGCAGGTCTGGAGTCTGAGTGACCGGCGCTGGCGGCACGTGAGGAGGTGGGAGGTCGGCTGAAAAAATTGTGTAAAAACGAGTTTGCCAGTGCATCAATTAGAAAATCCAGGAATATGCTCACTGCGTAATTGTAATTAACACTTTGACTGCCACGTGAGCCACCGGTGGTACACGGAGGCAATTTTCATAATGCTGCTGACCGAGCAGTAGTCCCAAACTCAGTTTCATAAACTCGAAACGAAATGAAGGCACGGTCCAGAAAATGTTTGCTATTTTCAAAATGGCAACTAACATACAATTGACTTTAATTTGAGTTGAATATTGAACTTCAAGTTATTCTGCCACCGTTAATAATATAATATTTCAATGAGGAATTGGTGAATTGCATTTTAAAAGTCTACATGGAACACTGTGTGAGTCGGAAAAGTGACTGGAGAACGAAATAGGAATTTAGATGTCAAGTGCAGCTTTTGATTGGTGGAAGCAAACCAGTATGGAAGTCAGATGTGGAGTTTGAGTATCTTAGAGTCAGTGAGGCGATTAGAAGTAGATCAATGTTAGTTCTCGGAGGATGTTTAGTACTTGCTACGAGAGATTAAAAACGAGGGAATGAACAATCGTCGGTACTATTTTGGTTGACTGTGGGAACTCTCGTGATAATCGGAATCAAAAATTTTCTGTGTATTGCTAGTGTTTAGTGGTTGATTGCAATTTTACCTGGCTTGTGAAGGTAAGTTATCTTTTTCTCATCTCTTCTACTGGGAATACATTACGTAGATCTCGGTCTTTATTCAGCTAGATATTAACACATAAGTGATCGCCAAATGGCTGATTTTAATTATGAAAAATCGTGCTTGTGATTAAAAAATCTAAATGATTCTTTAAGGTTCCTTCATACTTTTAGGGCAAGTCTGCAATACCGCGTTGGATCAGAAATGAATAACTGTAATACCTCCACATCGTAAAGAAACCATTTTTTCGTATTTTGATTAACACGGAAACCGTTTAAGAGTTACTTCAACCGGATGATTGCTGTCGGAATAACGATCATAATTTACATTTTCGACATCATAGAATTTATTTTGGAAAAGGTCAGTGTGTTAACATGATGAAATTTTTCACAAGTTTCGGTTCACTAGAATTCTCAATTACTTGCATTGTGTATCGTGATCGTGTTAGGTTGTGCGATCTGCGGTTTTCCTGCCATCACTGCGATTTTCCTCTGGTGTTATTCGGAGTAGGCATTATGATGTATCTTCAGGTAGTTTAAACCTCAAAAGTGTTGAATGCCAACTGAGGTGTAGCGATATTTTAGATTCATAGCCTTCTTTTCTCCCATACCTCATATTTCGAGTACCCCTCAGGGGGATACAACTATTATATCAATGGGAATTAGCACTCCCAAGGGGAAAATGTATGAGAGCCTGAGCTGAGAGTTAGGTAGGCCTTCTTTTTGTTGAAAAAAAATGCTTCTTGTTGTGTCACCTTTTTTCGGTTCACTGCTGTCCTGTTTTTTCAGCACCTATTACTTTCTCCTTCAACTTTTATCTTCTTTCATGAAATTCTTTCTCAACTTACTGTCGTTCATGACCGACGAGGTCTCAAAAATGGGCGGTTGGCAGAATGTAAAACATCTCCATTTGAAAGTTATATCCAAAATGGATGCACAATTCATGATTATTTTATTTTATATATTCTTCGTTCGGTCCGATTTAGATCTAACTTTCAAAGATTACGATGATAGGGCATTTCCTGGGACGTCCAAGGTGTTTTATTATCAGAGAAAATGCGTATGGCTCTCGAATTTCGTTCAGTTTTTCTACTCATTTCTTCATTCATTCAAAGATTTTTAGTCTTTAGGGTTGTGTTCTCTCGCAGAAAATCACTTAAACTACTTGGCACCGTGTTATCTCAGATTATTTTTTGACTATTTCAGTTCTCTTGAACGAAGACGTTGTATAATCTATATTTGTGCGGGCTCTGTAAGATATGCTGTAATTTAGATCAAAACAATGACAGTCCTGATGGACTACACTGCTACTTATGTCATCCAGAGGTTTGCCCGCCAGATATCGACTGTTTACCATCCATCTGAGAGGAAGTTCCTGCGATGCTGATTTTCTCAGTCAATGTTTCTTCATTCCATAGCAGAGAACTTGTGCTTGTCTGTGGTGATGGTAGTGCTAATAAGTAGATAACTGTGAAGACACATAATCAACTTACCATTCAAGATTTTAGTGAGTTAGCTGTTAATATCTCCTTGTTCCTTGTGTTAATAAAATATCCTTTGCTCTTGTGTGATCCTCGATTCTGGCTGGTTTCCACGCACAGTAGAAACCCCGTTCTTGTAGCAACTTCGTGTTTTGCCCCAATACGGCATTTTTAATTTTTTTTGTCAGTGCTAGACTAAAACAATAAACCACTTTACAATAATGATTGTACGGAAACTGGAATTAATGTAAGCGTACATGAAAACACAACGGAACAGACAAGCAGAACTAGGATGGGGTCGAAACAGAGTAATGGTCGAGAGAAATACAGGGACGAATTGCTCGAGTTCGAGGAAGTTGGGGGGGTGAGAGGACAGAGGGAGGAGATGAGGGAGCAGTTAGGGAGTGCGAGGTGGGAAGAGCTAATTGCGTAATAGGAGGACTGAAGGAGTCGCTGGATTGCCGCTCCAAGTAATGGAAGAGTCGGGGAGGCGCCGGGATCGGTGGAGATGGTCGGGTGCTGTGTGGTGTGCTGGGGTGGTGCTGTGTGGTGTGCTATGGTGGTGCTGTGTGGTGTGCTAGGGTGGTGCTGTGGGGTGT
>JACJUY010006265.1:40093-52561 GCA_014220935.1 Platorchestia sp. MABIK | reverse complement strand
CACTTGCAACACCCCCCTTCACTTGCAACACCCCCCTTCACTTGCATCACCTTTCCAATGCTTGCTCCACCAACAGAAGAGGACGGGGAGAGCGACGTGGCCACCAGGTCTGACACGGCCACCTGCGAGGCGGAGGGCCGCACCTACAAAGAAGGCGACAAGATGAACTTGGAAGATACCCCGTGCCAGCGCTGCGTGTGCGGTGCTAACTACACGGGACCCTACGGGGAGGGGTGTGCCCCAGTTGATTGTGGCTATGACTCAAGGTAATTTTTTTTTTCCTGGATTGTTCCGAAAATATGGTTCATTTCCGAGTGGGTTCCGAATTTTGTTTTTTGTATGGTGAATGGTTTGTTCCTTCTGTTTTTTTTGTGTTGTAATCGATTTCTTATTTGCTCACTGTTTTTTAATGTGTTCAGTTATAGGATTCGTATGTTTTTGTAAATAAAATGTAAAAATAGCACCGATTTAGTGTTGTGATCATCGCTGGTGAGAGTGGAAGGGAAGCTTTGTGGTTACCTATTACATCTCAAAAATGAATAAAAATTAACCTTATGGCCTTACTATCTTCCTACCCTGCGGAAAAATCGCAGAAGAGAAACATTCCATAAGGAAACTGTTTTCGTATCCATGATGAAATTTGGCATTCCAATAAAAGCTATTGCGAAATGCCGAATTCTAAAATTCACTATGAAAAAAAGGCCGAACTAGAAGAACTTGTAATAAAAAAATTATACAGAGTGGCCTTACCTCATTTGGAAGGGCTAAGAAAAACTTATGTTACTGCTGTATAGCTACGAAGAGTATAATTTTTTAAAGTTCTGCTCTTGATGAAGCGTTGAGAAACTCTAATTTTGTCACAGAAGCGCCAGTCGCATCCGCAGAGGCTGCGTTCCGCTCTACTACAAAGCTCGCTGCTGTCCCATCTCCTACATCTGCCGTAAGTGCCCTATCGCGCCTTCAAAATTTAACGATGTCCTTGGAATATAACCATGCCCTTCGATTTCAGCCTTGCCCTGCGAATTTAACCATGGCCTTCAAGTCCGGCTTGGATAACCGCACTTACACACATGCATTAACCGATCCTGGTCAAACCTGTTGTATCTCAGCTAGCCAGACCTTGCTAAATTGACATGCACACGCGCGACTAAAGTTGCACAGATTTTAAGTATATATCGATACCTCTATATATATATATATATAGGTATCGATATATAACCTATATATAACCACCCGCTGTCATATCGATAGTTTCAGATAATCGAGTGTAAAACCAGTAGAGATTGATATTGCTCTTATCACTTTATTTTGGGAAAGACAAGTAAATTTGGACCCTAGATAACTAAGTTTCAGAAAAGGCCGGTGAATTCTTGTTGTTAAATGAAGTAAAAAGACCCATCAAGAAAAGCAATTCCTGAGAATATGGTTTGTACAGATGAAGGTAAGAATAGCATGAAATGAATGGGATGCATTACGTATTCAACGGAAGTGAGGTTTGTTTGCATAAATCATTTTCTCAAGAAGAAGAAGTATAGTGATTACACGCAACTTTAGCACCGCACGCGTCAGGTATGTCTGCACTAACGTGACGCAGAAAACTGAACGTTCAAGAGTTGAAATGAGCTCAAAATGACTTCAATTGTCACTCGCGTACATAAGGGTACACTTAAACTATCCTCACCTATTCTAACCTATCGCAACGTAAATTATTTTAATCTAACCATGAATTTTCTGTTTACCGAATGAAAGTCAAGAGTAACTCGGATTCTGCTCAAGGCTCAAATTGCCTCCAAACTTTCAGATCAATCATTAATGAGGGCATTTGATTGAAAGAAAAATGTTATTATTTCATATTATAGGCTTTTATTTTATTCAATCTCACCTTGTATTAAATTACTCAAGCTACATTGCTGCGATTGTCATTAACTGTCAATATTACGCTACGAGTATCTACTCCCTCAATTCTATGAAGACTTGTACTTTTTCTGACGGGATTTATGAACTCATTTAGAGAGTAATTTTATCTTTTCATTATTTTCTTGTTAACGACGTCCTTTAATCTTCATCTCATTGTTATTATTTAGTTGTTTGTTCTTGTTTTGCAGCTGGAGACAGCCAAGTGGATGCGGACCAGTCACAAGCCAACCCTGACGGTAAGACATCCTGCAAATTTCCCTCACCACACGGTCCAGCAGCTAAAGTAGGATGTTCAAGTGAGCAATTGCAAGTATCGCAAATCTCGTAGGGTACAAATTCGAAAACTGCTAGAAGGCCTGTGAAAAAATACGTTTAACCGTGAAATGTTTCCGCATACTGATCTGCACTCGGATTTTCCCCATTTTTCATTTTTTTGAAAGGGACGCAGAGGAATATTGAATTCAGAAACTACGGTTCATCATTCATGCGTTTATAAACTGTTACACGACCAGTTGGGTTCACTTTATCCGCAAGAAGAGATGTCATCGTATTGATTAGTTCATTGTATTGGTTCTCATTAACGATTCGTAGTCTGTATTGTTTGAGGAAGAAAATGTATAAATCCTAGTTTCTTCTCTTGGAAATCGCTCAAATAATAATAACTGACAAAGCAGAGACCACTGTACTCCACCCACCAACAATCATCATTCCCATCTTTATACATGGGATTCGGAACCTGTCTTTGAAGCATGTGCTGCAGTTTATTATTGTCTCTAAAAAAATAACGCTAGTGTTTTACATACAGACGATGTGTGCACAATGCAGTTAGACATGTTCTCCTCCAAACTTTTCTTAAAAATGAATAACTTTTTGTTGAAACAGTTTATTTGAAAACGGAATTCATAGCTTAGCCAACAAAATAAATCGATTTCAATATTCATATTTGGTACTCGCAGCCACGTACCAGAACTAAAATGTGAGCATCCCTATTTGTACTGCAACATCAGTTGTAATTTCTCAGTTTCAGGTCATACATCAAGCAAACTAGACTGCTGCCTGTTAACCCGACTCACAATATAATACGCATGTCTAAAGAAAGAAACCAGTTATAGTCACGAATTTCACCCGTACTATTATGTACAGCCTAGAATACCACACGTCAGCACTCGGCTACGGTGGGAGACACCTTTTGTGTGAAAATAGTGGGTATGAAACTCCAGCTATATGTTTATCCTCGTTGGGACAAAAAGCAAGTCACCATTTCCCACTTGACCAGGGTGCGTGTTATGTATAGAACCCATACTAAGGGTTATCCCTTTTGTGACTGGGCATTACAGTAGTTGTATGATTCTCGAAAGCCCGACGTACACAGTGGCGACAAAACCCGGAATATGATTTTAGATTTCAATAACTACAAATAATTAAAAATTAATTTTGCGCGGTTGCTATCATGGGAAGAAGTGTGTCAGTGATACTTTGATTTCTATTCGATATCAGAGTTCGGGCTTTTGTATCCCCCCCTGTAAACATAATTTGAAATATTCGATCTATATTTTAATAAAATATCCTCCTCAGGTGCTACGGAGGACGTTTGCACGTTCGGCGACATCACGGTGGCTCTAGGAAAGGAGCTCGCTACCACACAAGACAAAATCAGGTGTTCCTGTCAGACTCCGCCCTCCGTAACTTGCGTTGACAGTCCCGTCACTCCAGTCCAACCTTTGAGAATTTGAAATGTCTGAGTTTTCTCATAGTTTTGAAGGTCTCAAGAGTGAAGGGAATTCATTAGATTTTGTTAGCTTAGCCATTTAAGAGTGTGAAGTCACGTACTGTTTTCAAAATTGGTTCTGTTTTTAATCTACGCATCGTTAAAAAAAACACTATAAATGGACCAATAAGCCGTTTTGAATTACTCCCGTCCATGTTTCATTTTTCCGTATTTTTTTTAGAAATTTGTCTGCTTGAATATAAAATTACAACTCCTCTACGAGCATTAAAATAAGCACTTTAGAATATATCTGTTGTATATTAAAATATGCGTAGTTATAATGTGGCACTTGTTTTGTGAGTATGAGCTCCAGAAGCTGTTGTTACGCTCCTCTTTCGAGCTCCGGAAGGTATTGTTACGCGCTTCTTGCCTGACTTCCGGGCACGGCCGGTTTGAGAGGAAGTCTGTAACCGACAGCCGTCCAGTACTCTGGCACGTGCTTTCCAGCATTTCCTTACTCCTGCCTTAGTAGTCTAAAGCTACTGATACTGTAGTTTACAGCTACAGCTAAATAAACCTCTAGTTGTGTTGAAAAAAAACTACACAACAATATCAAAAGAAAAATTAATAACTTTATTTATACTTTGAAAAGCGAAATGCGGAAAAATTCACCATAAGGGAGTGAGGACTTTTTTATTTGCACTATTTTTATAAGAACCAAAAATTTGGCGAGCAAACGACGGGTTCGATGAAATGCACGTAGCTGTGCCTTGTGCACAACCGCATGGCACAAGGACTGTTTGGATATCTCACTCCGAGACAGGGAAGCACAACATATAACAAACGTGGGCGAATAATCGCTATAACTATTGAAGTTTGAAAATAGAACTTCTTGTAAACCAGAACAAGTTCTGTGATTTATAGGGCAAGAATCCTGTGGTAGATCGATTGGAAAAGCTTATGTGTGTCAATTTCACTATCATGAAACACTTGTTAACATTCATACGCAAGCCTGTTTAAATTTATTTTTTTGAGCTTCCCCAGAGCCCGTTTGAAAATACGTTTCAGAAATTATATTTTAATAAATTTTATCGTTTTTCATTGCATTCTTTCCTCCTGTAAATGTGAATTTTGTTTGTTTTATTAGTGAAACGGAGCTTAGCTTAGTTTCCTATATTTTCCTATGAATAATTACCCACACATCAATTCAAAATGTTACTTCACAATTGACTCCCGTGGCCGAGAATTGAAAATTGAGGAGTAAAATTCTGCCTTAAGAATAACAAGAAAGATTTGGTTACACGGAACACTAAAAATGGCTAATGTCTTTAAAAATTCTCCAGAAAATGTAACTTGGGTCAAATAAATTTATAAATTGAGTAATTGATGCTATCGTGCCATGTTAGATAAAAGCTGGGTGAAATCTTGTACTGAATTAACCAGATAAAGTCCACTTCGAAAATACTTGATTAAAAATATGACTTTAGGTCCTACTCTCTACTCGTTCAAATGGTATTCTATTTGATATTTAGATTTTGAATGAAATAAGATCACCTATGCGTCATTTCTTTCGTACCCTTATTAGTGAGATGTCTTACGTTAGCTCTCTCAAAAAAAAATCATTACAGTAATACTGCAAAGAGTTTTGCTTGTAAAATTGCCTCAAAGAAAATCATAGATGTCGTGAATACTCTATTTTGTAAAATAAATTATGTGTATTACTTTAAAGGATGTAGCACCAACAAACTCGTAAGAACTACTGATAATCGAGTACGCCGAGTATTCAGTACAGCAAGCCTCTAGATAACTTCCCAAGTTTAGTATTTAGTTCTATCAATCGGGTTGAAAGAGAACAAGATAGTTTCAAACGATATGGATCCGTTCCTGATAATATGTTCCAAATTATCACTACCTTGTTGTTAAAATTTTTTAAAGATACGACCTTATTGATCTTATTCACAATGTAGTATTTGTTCAACTATTGCACCTTACTCGCGTCATGCGTTTTTAATGCTAAAGAAAACGAGGGAGGGTAAGCTTCAAGGGATCTTTTCCAGAAAAGCCCTGCCACTAATGCAAAACATAAGTTCACCCACTTGTAACTTTCGAAATAATACCCTATCTACTTCAAATTGCTCTCAAACGAAAGAATGTTCTAATCTTTCGTTTGTAAGAATGTTTTAATCTTTCGTCTGAAAGTAATTTGAAATCGATAGGTGCATTATTTTGAAAGTTACAAGTGGGTGAACTTGTGTGTTGCATTAGCGGCGGGGCTTGTCTGAAATGATCTGCTAGGTGGACGAGGTAATATCCACCCAACTCTCACCATCGGTTAAGGATGTTTGAGATAGCGCGGAGAAGGAAAATAATAATGCTTGGGTAAACTCAGCTCGGATCATTTATTTGGTGTGCCGGCAGGACGTAGAATGTCGATCTCTTGAGGCTTGGTGCAGACTCAGTCTTGGCTGAAGGATTCTTGACAGAAGGTTTCCTTGGCTCAGAAGTAGCAGTGCCGGCAGGCTAGATGTGGCGGTGTAGGTCAATGTGTAATTAGTGTGGAATATGATTACTTTAATTGGCCTGGCGAGGTACGAGTGAATACGTAGATTGTAGTACTGAGTATAGTCCGTTACTGGAGATACTCAACATACAGGTAATGAACCAATGAGGCAGGTAGGCCTGAATGTAAGTGATAGATGAAGATTATCATCAAGATAATTAAGGATTTGCTCCAACAATTTTAGGCAATATTACAAGGGTACTTAGGCATAAAATCCACCGAATGAGTGGGGTATAGTCACAATGTAAATGAAGGTGTAGTTTACGTGATAACCCTCAATTTGGGTACTTAAATCAGAGAGTACTTTAAGCCGTACTATAATTGAGATTCGAGAGGAATCAAGTGTAAGTTTAGTGTCGTTACGGTAGTTAAAGGCCCAGGTGTGTGTGTGTGTTGCAGGCTTCGGAGGATACGAAGACTAGATACTATCAACACAACGACGGGAGAGCGAATGGCGTCCCAGCCTAACTACCCGATGTTGCCATACCGATCGTCTCAACTTTGAACATGGCAAAACATCATGTTCGATGGTAATTGTTTGAGTCATATGAAACATTAAGATTAGTAATTATAATTAAGAATTTATTAGTAATAAATTACAGTAAGGTATTTTATGCAAAGAATTAAATTATTTAGTATTTAATGAGAATTTATGATTTGTAGCTGATGCTACATGTCTGGAAAAGATGTTGGGGGTTGTAGTAAGATCGCCTATGGGTTGTTATTTTCTAACGTGTAGGGTGAAGAATTAGAAAGGCCTTTGTCGGTTTATTTAGGCAGTGTATATGCAGTATAATTGCGCAAAAGGTGTAGCTAGGACCCGGACGATCGTACAAAGAAGGAAACTATGGGAGTTCTTCACTCTATGATTTCGAATACGACAATGGACTTGAACTTGAAATTGAGGGCCGACAGCGTCGGGGCTTTTGTAACGGCCTATGACGTGCAAAACAGCTTAAGGACTTTTATGGTTCTACTGCTTCTACCCAGCGCTGACCGCAGGAAGAGGGTGAATGTTGCCAGATAGATTTTAGTAACTCGTTGCGTGAGGCGCTTGGTGATCATTTAATAAATCTTTTTTTGTTTTTGTTCTTCACAAGAATAGGATTTAAATTCATATATGGTTTTAGATGCAACACAAAATTTGCAGTCATTATTGTGGGATTTTCTCACAAAGATACACTTTAAGGACCCCAATGAATGAGGATATGTTGTATAATTCTCTTATATTTATAACATTTTATTGGAAAAAAATTGAAGACATAAAATTTCATTTATGTAGTGAACGAATTGAAGGACTGGTGATAATTATTTGAAGAGTGTATTTTTTGAATCGCATTATCTTTTCGTTAGTCTGGAACACTGTTACTCAAAGAAGATTACGACATATGACGGACGAGTGACGGGACGACCTTCTAATTCCGGCATTATACGTTTAGTGTTATTTACGTTAAGGGTGGAGGACTCAGCTGAGGCGAAGAATGATAAAAGCTGTGTTGAATTATAAGGTAAGAATTTAGAGAATGCAGAATAGTAGATGGTTAACGTTAATTTCTGAATGGAATCTGAGCGTAAGCTATTGGAAGAAAATATGTTAGGGGCATGCGAGGAAACTAAGTATGCAAAGATGATTCGTGTTAGAATTGGGAGACCTGTGGATGACTGGCTTTTAATGAATGTTGGAGGTGGAGAACCAGAATGGGACTGCAAGAGGTGGAAATTAGAGATTGAGAGGCAAACAAATGAGTATGGGTTGAATAAATGAATGCTTAGCATGACGCAAAAGCCTACACTAATCTGGTAAATGCAAAAGGATGTACCTAAGTGTGAGATTTTCTATGGTGGTAGTTTTGGAAGTCAACTCTTGTTTGCTGAGAGGTGTAAGTCATTGAGCGTGAATAGAGGTACATGGAGGTGGAATGAGAATAATAATAGATTATGTCAGCAGTATGATAGTGGAGTGGAGGAAACAATTGAGCATTTTGTGCTGGAATGTAGTAAGTATGAGCAAGAGAGAGAGTTTCATGAATGTGGTGTTTGAGCAGTATGGAGAGAAGGAGTGGTATGCCAGATGTGCTGAAGATGATTGTGGTATGTGCTGTATTGTTGGATTAGATCAGGAGTGTAATTTGAGTATGATTGAAGCTATGAAATTTTTTTTGTATGTGCCGAGAGTAAAAGACAGTGACTGGAATGAGCCAGTCATGTAGAGTGGACTGTAATGACCTACCATGTATGGAGATGGTGTCTTGACGTGCTGGTTATCCCAGTGATGCCGTCTAATGGCAGTTTGTGACAAGGATTGGTGGATCCTGAGTAGTTTATTGGACAAGTCTGGTACACAGATACTGAACTCATTTTGTGTGAGAATTGAGGGAATTGTAGGCCATCACAAAGGTCCCAACACTGTTGGCCCTCAAGTTCAAGATCATTGAAGATATGAAAAATTTTCTTCTACTTGCCTGGAGTAAGAGAATCAATATTGAATTTAATGTTGTCAATGATTTCAATAATGTTGTTGCCACATATGGGTAACATGGTACAATTGAAGACTTCTTACACAAATGACATTGTGCTTGCAAATGCTTAATTTTTGAGATATTTAACTTAGAAGTGATAGGAACGTCATTTAAAAAATTCAAGAAATGGACATGTTGTAACTGGGGATTATATCACTACTATTTGTAGCACAGCCTTCATGCCTCATTTAATATGAATAATCTTTATTGTTATTTTCTTTTTGATTATAGCCTAATTGTACATTATCATTCTTTTCAGTTGGTTAGAAATTTAACTACTATAAAATATAAGTAAAGACCCTAAGGAAATTCTAAGTAAAAGTGAAGCTCCAGTTGCACTGGTAGGTGAATCAATGAGTTATCCTTCTTAAGGGGACTTGAGTAATTGTGCTATATTTGGATACTTGCTTGTTCTGCTATTATTTATTTTGTTAAAATTCAGTTCTTATTTTGTTGAGTAATAGAATTTATTTTATTTTATGTTCTCATTCATTTAAGTTAAATAGTATAATACGTTCTGTAAGTTATGCATTTCTTTTTGTAAATACTAAATTTTCTTATTATTTTGCTAAATATCTTATTGCATGTATTATAGTGTATTGCTAGTTAAGATGTTTGCATGGTGCATCCCAATCTCCTCATATTCCCTCCACTGGTCTCTTGGTCACTTCAATTGACAGGTAATTAATTNNGCCATCTAGTGGGAGGTTTAGTTATCGAATATTTCACCAACGGGGCTAACTCCCGAGTTAAGCCGGAAATTCTAAGTAAAAGTGAAGCTCCAGTTGCACTGGTAGGTGAATCGATGAGTTATCCTTCTTAAGGGGACTTGAGTAATTGTGCTATATTTGGATACTTGCTTGTTCTGCTATTATTTATTTTGTTAAAATTAAGTTCTTATTTTGTTGAGTAATAGAATTTATTTTATTTTATGTTCTCATTCATTTAAGTTAAATAGTATAATACGTTCTGTAAGTTATGCATTTCTTTTTGTAAATACTAAATTTTCTTATTATTTTGGTAAATATCTTATTGCATGTATTATAGTGTATTGCTAGTTAAGATGTTTGCATGTTGCATCCCAATCTCCTCATATTCCCTCCACTGGTCTCTTGGTCACTTCAATTGACAGGTAATTAATTCAAGGTTTTGGGTCATTTTCTATAGTGTCTCCATCCCACCTGTCCATGCTCCGTATAAGCTCCTTTGATTTACTCCATAAATTTAGTTCCATTTATACTCCATTAATTTAGTTCCATTTATTGCTCCATTCCATTCTTCAGTGTCCATATTTCATTAACCCAATCATTGTCATCTATTACATTTTCATTTGAATCACTATTTTTCCCATAGCACTTTATCAATTAGAAGAGTTTTATTTTCCTAAATTAGTTGCCATTAGTAACAAGCAGATAACGAGTTTATCTCACCGGCGGGAGACAAATGGCAACTATGTAAATAAGCAGAAATGCAGTTTTGATGTGACGATAAATGAGGTTAGGTTAGTTGAATAAACTAACCTAAGTAGACCTAAAATAACTTAACCATACCATGGCCAATGTCTCCCACCAGGAAACTATGCGTGGTCCACGTCTAAGAAATGCTGGAAAAGCCATATTGAAACTGGTGTTGAATGCAATTCTTACCTGAACGTTATTTATGCTATATCTTGAAAATTAAACATTTGCAAGCACAATGTCATTCCTGTAAAATGTCTTAAAATGTTTCCAATAACCTAAATTTTGTAATGAAATTATAAAAGTTTTTGACAACATTAAATTCAATATTGACCTAAGAGACAATGACTGGAATGAGCTAGTCAAATAAAATGGCCGCTGTAGTGACCCACCATGCCTGGGGATGGTGTTTTGACTTACTGGTTATCCCAGTGATGCCATCCAATGGCAGCTTATGACAAGGATTGTTGGATCCTGGGTAGTTTATTGGACAAGTCTGGTACACTGGCACTGAACTCTTTGTGTGGGGATTGAAAAGGGAATTGTAGGCTGTTACAAAGGTCCTGATGCTGTTGGCCCTCAAGTTCAAGTTCTCTTATCATTATCGATAGGAATTGATCAGTCTGAACTTGATGTAATAATCACTGTAAAAGGATTTCTTTGTCATGTGTGGGAAAAGTAATGGTTAACTGCTTAATAGGAGGAATGAGTGGCACCCAAACAGCACTTGGGCAATTGATGCACTAGTGAGGCTACTGTTCCAGAGCATGGTGAAGTGATTTGAGTTCATTTAATTGAAAAATGCTGAAGAATATTTGAATACAAACAACAAGGTTAAACCTCTGACTGCTTGTCAATTCCACTAATTCCAGAGAATATAAGCCAATGCAATTTTAATTAAGTAATGTGTTTAGTTAGATCAGTTTATAAACCAGTATGCAAATTAAAAGTAGAGTATTAATCACAATTTATTTGTCAGAATTAGAAAACAACTATTTGTGTAACATTCAATACGAATCTCTAAAATAAGCAAATTAACTGGCCATTGTGGAGTGCATTAATTGAATGAACTAAAATTTAAGTCACATGTATTATGCAAGTATAAATGATGCTCTCCAATTATTTCCTATTTTATTGACTAATGCTTTTAGCCTATGTCATATTATGCAATGAAGAAAAATATAAAACTGCTTTAGTATGCAATTTTAAAGTTAAGAAATAAAATTTTACACTACATGTAAAAATTTTCTTAGGCTCATCCAGAAAGAAAAGTAAAAGTTCTAATATCGAACAGTTAAAATGACTAAATATCATACTTGGTAAATTAATTCACAAAGTATGGTGTACCCAACCATCCTGAAATTACACCTTGACAGTGTAAGAGGACGGGGGGACTAGGGGTACTAGCATTTACCCATCATTACATGTAGCTGTTTGTGTGAACCACACAGTGAGGGAGTAATGAAACTGGTTTTGACATATGAGGATTTATTGGGATTGGATGGAACAGATGATTGTACAAGCAATGACAAGTGACAGGGCTCAGAAACAGTGAATACAAATCAGAA
This sequence comes from Platorchestia sp. MABIK, assembly GCA_014220935.1. Lineage (NCBI taxonomy): Eukaryota > Metazoa > Arthropoda > Malacostraca > Amphipoda > Talitridae > Platorchestia > Platorchestia sp. MABIK. The sequence goes on along the minus strand of JACJUY010006265.1, from coordinate 40,832 downwards.
GCTAGCAAATGAAAAAACCCTGAAAACAGAGATGAAACAAAAAATAAAAATGCAGGAAAAGAAAATAAATCATACCAGCCCTTTTGGGATTCCTCAAACTAAACTTTAAAATAAAGTAAGAAGCAGAACAAATAAACCATGCTGAAAATGAATTTGTGCTAAATAAAGTAATTGCACTGACTAAAAATGAAACAAAGCAACTGAAAAAAATGGACTATGAAATGAATATGAATGAAATTAAACTCAAATAAAGTCATTCAATAAGAAATTCGAAATAGTAACTCAGGAAAAATATTATTGCAGAAATTGTCTGGAAATCTAGCAGAACAGAAAAACTTAATCTTTCAACAAAGTAAAGAAATGAAAGAACCAATATTCCAAAAGAAAACATCATGCTCTACATAAAGAAAATCTTAGCCTAGAGCAACAAAGAAATATATACAAGCAAAGCAAACTGTACAATGAAGCAACACTCACCTGATCAACCCTTGGTTTCATAAGGTGAAAAATAGCTCTGCCAAGAAATAATTACACTAGTTTTACTGTAAATCTGAGTAACTGAAAGCAAAAGAAAGACAGTGCATTGAGAAACTATTCAAACACAAAATACAGCAAAATCAAGAACACAAAACAACCAATGAACACTAAAAAACATACATGTGCTGCCTTCGCAGCAATTTAGGAAATTAATATTTTCAAACAGCGATAGAAAATTTATTCCTCCGAACATCGAAGAGAA
>JACJUY010006264.1:0-38855 GCA_014220935.1 Platorchestia sp. MABIK | reverse complement strand
AACATGTACGGGTGCCATGACAGTACAGGTCAATGCTTGTACAACAGACTGAGAAAAACATAAAAAGGTCTCCCATAGCAAGTTCTTTAAAGTTGATAATGTTTATTGATGAATGTAATAAAATAAATATAAAGATGAGCACAGTTGGGTGAAATCCTATTGACAGACTCCACATACATTGACATCCGAGCTTTATATTTGTGACATCAGTGAACAATGTTGACAGTGCTTGTAGATAATTTATATTCAGAACTAAATGGTCAAAATGGTAAAAATTAAAAGAATATCGATTCGTTCGAACATAACAAAATTGGTGAATAATGTTTCTGTGTGCCTCTCGTCATGTCAACACCTTCCAAAGAAGTCCACTCGTTGACTGTATAAACGTTGACAGCATAAGAGTTGATAGTTTGACAGGTGACTCTTTCCTAACTTACTTTTGACACCATTTTCAATTTTCAATTGGTATTGCAAATCTTTAGGAGTCCAAAAATGTGTTCAATTTTTTAATGACGTATCACAAGACGTGTTAAAATGACATAAAATACTTGGTAAAGTTCATGATATATTTCATAAAGTTCAAGACGCATCTTAAAGTTCATGAGAGTTCTAGTGAATGCGACGCATGCATAAAAGCTCAAACAATGAAGAACGTTTTCATTTACGTAACTGACTATCCCAAATCATCAGTTTTAGCAAATTTCATTTCGAATGCTAGTCTCAACGAGATCGTTAAGAAGCAACTCATCATTTCCAATTTAGCTTAACATTCAGTGGATTGATTTTTGAGATTTTCAAGTCATGTGATGTTGGTAGCAAACAGCTACAAAATCTGTAATTACTTTTGCTCGTAGATAAAAAAACAGAGCTCTTTTTCTCAGTTCTATGGCATTTAAAGAAATTTTGAACGACCTAATCGTGGGTGTGCATAAAGAAATAGTTTAAGGCTTTAGTTAACAAAACACATGTAATGCTTCCGAGGCCTCTTCGCGAGGACAATAATTGAAAATCCGACAGCATATATATGGAAGGAATCATTCGATACTTTTATTACCAATTTGTGGTGAAAAAATTCACCATTCCCACCTTATGTGGTCCGAATAATGGCAAAACATCTTATTTAAATCAACATAAACTTCCCGAGTAAACCGTACGAAAATTTTCTTTCTCACTCGAAACATTTTGGAATTTTGTGGGCAGAACAGAGCTTTCAAAACACTGTTCCTTCTCCAGGTTGATCGTTATCACATGTGCTGACTCTCACCTCACTCTATGCATAGAACCGAACATTCGAGCAAAAACCCATGCACTTCATACGCTCGAAATCCTAGAAAATTGAAGTTTTGCCTTGTCGAAATCGTTTCCATCTCCGCTTGAAACTGTAAGAAAAAGATCTAAACACTGAATAATAAACGGCTTCAAGACCATCACGATGGGAATTATTATTCTATGCGGGCAAGTCAAGGTTGTAGATTGTGGCCACGTCAACACTTCGTAGACTCTAAGGTTTCAGATATTATAGGATCCTTGCGCAGTTCTGGATGGTGATCGAGGGCGTCAGGAAGTGAAATGCTGTAACTAATGGAAAAATCAGTCAAATTTGATCTGCCAGGCAGCAGTAATTTAAAAACGGAAGAGAAAATTAATGCCCTCTGCAAACATCTAGAAATGCACCTTAATTTTCATGAGAGTCATAAATAATAAATTAAAAGACTTTTACCGTAGAGAACAACTTAATAAAACATGAAACTGCACGCAAAGATTGTTACCACCAATACCTTCGCAGAAACATGCGTCATCCTCAAATTGACGTTTTTTTGGCATTCTTTCATAGCTCTTTTAAACAAATACCCAATTAAGTAGTTCAAAAAGTTTTCAAACATTTTAATAAAAGGAAGGAGCTCAGCATCAGTTTCTAACTCAAAACTGGCTGATTTCCGACGGTCAAACCTGTATTAAATGAACACTCGTACAAAAAAATTTCCATCACCCCACTCGAAAATGCACTTGTCTCTCTGATGTATCGCTAAAAATTTTAGCCATGGAGCTGTCAATGTTGAAAACTAAAGTATAGCTTAGACTTCGTTTTGTTTGAATACTTCTTTAAATTTAAATATGCTGATAAAACTTCCCGCGGCCTTCTTAACAGGCCTGCATTATCAGCGCCACGATGTCGGGGTCTAAAGTTATACGAGCTGAGTGGGATCTCCTCAATATCTGAGGACAAAGCTAACCGCCTCATGGGACAAAAGAGACATTTATTCAACGTCCTTTATTTATGGAGGCTCTGCACGAGCTCGCCATTATGCAAGGAAACTGTGTCTGAAGGTGCATAAAACACCAGAAACAAGAATATTCTTTGGAGTTTAAAAGACCATTACAGCCTGGAAACATGCCCGCCGACGACAGTCGGCATGAGCGAAATGTACCAATTAGGCGCCTCTCGGTCGCTTCGAGCAGCGACCCGACTGAGAGGTGGTCAGCTCGACGCTTATCAGTCGAACGAGCAGCAAGACACAGCGTTAGCACCGAAAATCAAATGCATGATTTCGCATTACCTTTTGCAATGTGAAGAAAATATATGAAGTACTTATGCAAGAATGACTATATCGGCAGACGAAGTGACTTGAATGTACTTCTGTTCCCGCACAAAAACGTTTTACGCTCTACTGCCTACGCCTTCATACCAACGACACTTTAGAATCAACCCTCGTTCTCAGGAAACGATCCAAGTGAATAGAGTCGAACTCGACTCTGTATTTCGCAGATCTCTTATTGGATGAATATATTCGTATACTTATTAGACAGTTATTACTGATTCACTACTTCAATTTTCAATATATTTCTTGCAGCAGAAGTGAATTGAGGAAAGTGCATTCCATTCAAAAGACCTATATAACCCTGAGAGAATTTTGCTCTCCGACTTTTTAAAACTCGTTTAGATAATATTAGAATGCGTTTGAGAGCGACTGAAGTTCAACGCAAATTTAACTTCATTTTTGTCATAGGGAAAACCTGAAGTTTCAGTGATTTTTGGAGAAGTATTATAATTTCTGCTGAAATAATGTTTGACTCTGATGTCTTTGAACATGTAAATTGAATTTATATAAATTTTGACGAAATACAGAAACTTTGAGCATCTTTTTACACCTCTGTGCTTATCTTCCGATGAGAATCATAAGATTTATACGGCAATGGAATAGAAAATCATTTAAGCTCATAACTCACAGCATGCCCTCTTAAAAATAAATACCAGCTCAATGTTCAGGAAACTTATTCCTTTGCCATTGCTCAGCAGGGAAAGATACACATGACCAACAAAATTTCTAACAGTGTTTATAACGGTCCTTGAGTCCTTATGTTCTCGATTAATGTGGAACATCATGCCATTAATTATTCTTGAAGAAGGCACATCCATCTAATTTAGCTCTAACTCTATAGTGTTTGCTAGATAAAATGGTTGTGAAACGAGTCTTGTTCGCTCGTACACGTTTGAATTTGTCTCAACCCTTGCTCTTGCGGGCGTCTTCATATATGCACGTATCCTACATACATCTATCATCGCTGGAACAACCTTACAATTTTTGCGTCATGAGTATTAAAAAATGAAGACAAATTTGAACATTTGGACTCTGTATCTGGCGATTATATAAATTCAAAAGAAAAATTCCGGTCATTGGCTAATAACTGCAAATTTGCGGTGCATGTTGATGACTGGACGTGATTGATTTTGATGCTTGGGTAAGCAACTCTGAAACTTGAGAGCGACAATTTTCATAAAGTCTACAGTGTAGAGTAGTGTTTGTTTTGAGCTACGCTGATGACCGTCTTTAAAATATCATTGCAATATTGAAATAGCCCTAATTAAATGAAGCTAAATAATGAAAAATTATACTATCCTCGTTGGCTGGAACTTTTCGTGGTACACATAACGAAATGGGCGTAGGCTGAGAACTTCGGGTTAGCTATTGAAAAAACAGTTTTGCTTCAAGAATTAAAACACTGAAAAATTTCTCTGGATCAATTTTGTGGAGCATATTTCTAAATTGACCAAAACTTTGCGAAATAAAGCGATATATTCGTGTGATGCCGAGGACTGCAGTCTTTCTTCGAGTAATACGACGTGATTTTATGATTGCCTCACCTTACACGGGCAAAAAAGACCCGCTGGTTTCCAGTTATTCAACACTTGAACCGAGCATCGTATTAGTGGAATAATTGGGACTAAATTTGATCCATACACGTCGAAGTTTCATTAGCTGACTTCATTGAACTCGTACGTGGATTGGCTTTTATGTACATCTAGATTCAGAAAATCTGTCAACTATTCTGACCGAGCTGAATAACACTAATGAAATTTCAACGTTTAATTCCGTGCTGTTACTTTTTTTCCATGAATGATAAAATGTGAAAAATGCAAACAAAATTAATTACGCTTTAGAACTTTTAATTGACTGTGTACGAGTGTTATCATAAAGAGAAGGAGTTTAAAGTTTTGCGTCATTGGATTCACACAGACTTTTGGCAGACTCTCTTAGTCAGAAATCAAACAAAACAAACAAAAGGATTTAAATTCATTTAAAAACTAAAATCTTCATTGATCCGTTTTAGAGACATAAACGTCATGTTTTAAGAAGTGAAACTTAACAAGGAAAATAATTTTCTCTCATTTTGGAATAATGATGTTCGTGCTTAAAGCAAGATCCCAACGAACGTGGCGGCCTTGCAAGTTTACTTTGAGTTTCTGTTCAAATTTATCGTTCTACAGGAAGGTTAATTGGCAATATATTTGAGTTCTACAAATAATGGTCTCTCTCTGGTAAATGCCTTATCTGAATTTTGGCCGTATAAAACAACGATAAGGATGCATTAAAGCGCATCAGAGCGAAGATATATATACAAATGCATATATTTATATATTGTGATGGAAAGATTGATCAAAGCGCACGAAAAAAAATTTCCACTGAATGAGATTGCAAAATATAAAAATTTTTCAAGAGCCTCTTGATGCTTCTACTGAGTACTCTCAACTACATATGATGATTTCATTGCCCAAGTTAGAAACGTTTGTAAATATTCAAAAACGGGAGTATTCCAGAAGGGATAACATTTCTGATGTAAGGAGGGCCGAGAAGATCGTAATGAGACACATGAAGGAACAGAAGCCGAGGCTTGCGTGCAGCACAGCTCGGTGGCATCGAGATCGCTGGGTACACAGATTTGCAGTGCTCTGCGGTGCTCACTAATTTGCATAGAGTTTCCGAAGCATTACGTTCACATTTGTTGAAGGAAGGTATATTATAATTTGTGTTGGGGATTTGGTTTGAAGTAAGACGATGTTCGAGAATTTTCCCTAGAGTAAGAAATGTAGACAAAATTTAACGGCCTACGCCAAGGTCAGCTGAACAAATTCGAACGTCACCAAAACGAGAGGGCAGTGGCATGTGGCTGCGGTGATTGCCTCTCCAGATAAATAGAACAATCTCTATGTCTTAAAATGCATCTCCAGTGATCTTGATTTTAGAGCGACCTGGACATCTAGGGCCTATCTAGAATAATGAATAGCTCCTAGAGAATTTTGTTGCACTATGATTTGATAGGAAAGCTTATCTCGGGGTCCATCATTTGTGCAGGGCAAATAGTCATCGCGCCGCAGTATCCAGCTCTGGCAGATAAGCTTAAGCGCGTCATGCCGCCAAAATAAAGAGTATGATTTTCTTCACCGTCGATCTGCAGCTATCGCTTTTGGGCGGCAGTAAAAACTTGCTTCTTTCGATTAACATCTGGAATGAAACTATAATCCTTAAATCAATTCACAGTACAATTCGCAACGTAATTTTAGGTATTGTTACTTCCTTGTTAGCCAAATCAATGCTAATTTTGGAATACAATTTCAGTCAAATCACGATTCCTTCTCAATATCCAATGATTTTCCGCTTAAAAATTTCTTCATTATCATCTATCTTTAAAAACACAATTGTACTGAATTTTGTTTTGGAAACAAAATTAGCAGAGCATGATTCTCATTTTCTCAAGAAAGCTCAGGAATCACTTATTAATCTGGCCCCCCATAACTAAAAATACTAGCATATTTTTGCATACATTATAACTCCAAAATAAGCTGAATCATCGGCAATAATTTAATATTGTTCTTCACAATATTAATTCTGCAGTGCATGGAAGTCATGCTCTACGCAACCTTTGGGACATCACATAGAGCATACAAATTCAACTACGCAATAAAAATAGTCCTAAAACATGAGCGCACCTTGTCCTGTTCTCTGCTCAAGTCGCTGCATGTGCCGCCCGCTCCGCACTGGCCAACCCTAACACGAGTGCTGTGTGCGCGTGTGTGTTGAACGGGTGAAACTTTCACGCTTCTATAGTTCAGAACTTTGTTACGTGTTGATTGATTTATAATGAGTTACTTTTTATTTTCCATTAAGGATAAGATTTCGTCAAATTGTTCGTAAGCGTTTATGGGTCATTATCCGCATAATGTTTTCGAACGGTATAACCGTTTCGAAATTTCATTTAGGAGAAATTTAGGAGAGCTGCGAGACCGTGTTGCTCACATATAGAGGGCGACCGGCACTTAATGGAACAAAGTTTAACACACAGTTGGGACCGTTGAAATGAACACATTTCACTCAAAAACCGTGTTGTCGAAAATGCTTCGCTAAGAAATTGCAAGGACTTGAAATTTAAAACGGGATTCAGAAAAAATCGTACGTTGAGTGGCAGAAAACTGAAATGAAGAAGTTAGGAAAGCATTTTTATCGTGAACGCGAAAAAGTAAAAGCGTTGAACATAATGACCACAAAAAACAGATTTTAAATCAGGTTATGTATTTACAAAAGATGATCAACATAACGTCCACCTGTTGCTATATGCCGGTGTTCAAACGTTGATGCAATGATTGCCCAACGCGATCGAAGAGACCAGGAGTTGCTCGAATCCTAGCAGAAGTTTCAATAATTCTGCCGTTGAGGCATTCTTTAAAATGAACCGGTGTTTCGTACACCAAGCATTTCAAACATCCCCAGAAGTAGAAATCTAGGGGCATAATATTAGGAAACATTGGTGGCCATGGGGAAACTTCAAGTCCTTTTAACTCTTCAATGAAGTATGTATATTCGACCATGCTGTTATTGAGGAAAAAGTGTTCACTTGAACTCTAGGGTTTGCATCCCGGGATCACGGATGATTTGGGGCTGAAATTCCCTGGTCCGGGAATTCCTTTTTTTCCGGAATTCCTGGGATTCTAAATAGTATATATATTTCAAGATATTAGTGAGAAAATAATTAAAATCATGTTGGTTAACATGATTAATCAATTAGAAAGCTCAAGATAGGACTTTAGCGTTATAATATTATTGCAACTAGTCCAACGGCGCCCTTTATTTGAAATAAGAAAGAAAGCGAAATGAAAGAAAGGTCGCAAGAAATAAACACTTCAATCTCTCGAAAGTTGATGAGGCCGAGTGCATACGGCCCGTCATAAATGTACAATGATGTTCGATAAATCACATGACACACGTTCCCATTTCCTAAGAATTCGCGCGATGTTCATTCTCACTCGAATATGACGGATTATTACACTGAAAATTGTGGAGTTGATTAAGCTTGTACCAAAGATCCGCTCATCACACACTTTCAGTTGGCTGCGGACAGACAGAGAGACAGACACCCTTTTATTATAGAATAGATTGTCATCATTGCACAGTGTAGTCTACTCTATCTCATAATATTGTTCAACTATTGCATCAGAATATATTTTGTGGCTTGGTTCTGCAGGTAATAAAGAATAGACTGTAATAGATACGATGGCAACGACCGATGTTGTAGGAACTAATACCTTTGTGTGCCGATATTATGTTAAAGATGCAATTGGAGAAAGTGCGAAGTGTACAAAGTGAGGCTAGAGTTTACTTTACAAAGGCTGGTCTACCAGTGATTTGTTACGTTACCTAAAGAACGAACACAACATAGTGAAACCTGAAACAGTAGACCCAGTTGAGTCACTAGTTGCTGAGAAAAAAGAATTCGTATTGGAACAAAGCGCCCTCATGCAAGGGAGAGCAGTAGTGAAAGCACTAAACCTTAACAAACAAAAATAACAAGTTTTGTAAAGGTACATCAAAGTGAAGAACAAGTGACCAAGCTTGTAGCAGTTGATGGCGTGTCAGTAAATACAGTTACCAAGAGTGAATTCATTAAAGAATTCTTCTCAGATGAAGGGTTTTCGCTCCCTAAATCGCCAAATACTGTGATGGGCATGGGCAACAAATTACAGCAGCATAAATGTAAAATATAAATAAATCCCGGGATCCCGAGAATTCCCATGATTGTCTTCCTGAAATCCCGGGATTTTCATTTTGTCCCGGGATTTCAAACCCTAATTTGAACGGTCTCAATCTCATATTAAAGTTTGTTCGGCAAAGTGCCCGCCACTCTGTATATTATTTCATCTTACTTTATATTTCGACATTCAAACCTTGGAAGCCTCTTTTAAACCCTCTTCTGGCTTTCCGTCCTTTTGTTAATATACTGAGTGTGTTCCATCAATTATTTCAAAATGTTCTTCTGCGCCCTCACCGTTTTTTCCATTGATGTCGATGTTTAAACTCAAATCATCTTCTTCTAATTAATGACCGCAGCACTTCTGAAATATATTGTAGATTTCTCGCTATAACTGTCATTTATTTTCATACTTTTCCAGTGGCCTGAGAATGTGAAGCATTCAAAGACAAATAAATGACTGAAATTGTTATAGAAGATATCGCAAAGACTCTACGGCAAACCATTTTTTGTTAGTGCATAATGAAGTATGCTTTACTGGCTAATGGGGCCATTCTTAAAGAAGATTTGAACACTCAGCTGTTAAATACAAGTACAGGGTGTCCCCCCCCAAAAAAATTAATCACTCTTTGACTGTCCAGTACTCATTTACATTTTTTTTAGTACGCGTTTATTGATTTAGATATTAGTCTAATGAGTTAAATCAAAGCGAAGAGCATTACATATCATAAATTTGAATGCTATGTAAGAAATCTTAGTTGTGCATGATAAAATACATGAGTAATCGTCAATCAAAGGATTACATTTTTTAGGATGCTTTGTATATGAGTTACTTGAGTATTTCAGTATGAACTCACTTCAAATTCAGCAGTGCAACAAATCTGCTTTGGAGACACTCGTTCAACAACATTTTCTAAACTGACACATCTAACATGTAAGGAAGTAGTGATTTTTCTAAAATTTATGAGTTCCCTCTGCTGCCCGGCGGACTAAAATCGACCTACTAATTCCCGAGAGCTGAGATAACAATCTATAACTTCTAGAGATGCAGCTACACGCGTCGGTCTGGGATAATCAGACCAAGGCGTATTTATGACTGGCTAAAAAGTAGAAAAAATGAATAACTAAACTAACCCTGGGGCGGTCCTTTCATCATCGTCATTGATATGCATGCAGACAAGGAAAACATTAAAGCTTCAGAGGAGACCTCAACTCTCGCTTCGATTTAGTGAAAGAAGCCTCGTGCTCTGCGCCCTCGGATCGCTTCTGCAGCCTTTCGCAATCGCATGAAGTAGGCGAGGTCGACGTGATGTGCGTCATGGGTGCGAATTTAACAAACTCCATCATTTATATTTATAGAACAATTTTTCTAGGAATATTACTATGTAGGGTTTCAGCATGTACACAGATTGATTAAAAATCTGTAAATCTTCTATCGAAATTATTCAACTCGCAGTTAATTCGATTCCAAATAAGAATTTTGCCTCGTGAATAATGTTCTATCAATAATAACGTATTTTTGGGAGTAAAAAGACCTTTTCATTCGAAGTTTTACTGAAATTCCATTGATTCTTAGATTGCAATCCTGAATTCATAAGGTTATAATTACTGTCACTATTTAACCTACTTTCATGTGTACTTTCATAGTTTTCTAAAGCCCAATATTGATTTTCTATGCTTAGAGTTCTTTTAGGCGTTTCTGAAGCACTCCTCGTGCCTAAAATATTTAATAGTATGAAAAATACCTGATAGTTTCCCTCGAAAGTGACGCTCTGGAAACATGTCCACCGCCCAAATTGGTTTTTGTTGCGCTCAAAAAGTGATGAAAACAGCACATGCAAATTTATAGAGCGAGCCCCGCAAATAAGCAAGAAATACTTCGCAAGTGCACAGCGAGGGCGAACTTGTGCTTCGGTGACTGGTGAAGTGGAGAGAATCATTCCTTCAATTGTGTAGCCTCATGTTGAACAGAAGAATAGATTCAGAGTTCAAAAGATGAACTGATAATTATTGGTCGGAGGAAATCAAAGACGCAAAGAGACTGTGCTTGCACCAAAGATCATTAATTTGTACGTCATGTAGTCCGATGGTGCTGGTTTGATCCGAACTCTGCAGTGAACAATGAGCTTCTTGTTTCTCGATCAAAGTCTTGATCGACCTGATAGGTGCTGAATGGTATCGCAGTCTTGGCACAGATGTTAAGGCCATCTAAAAATATTCTTCAATCTATATAGGCTTTAATCATGAGGCTCTCTGCGATCGCTAAAGATAAAATCTGCATGCAACCAACATGAACTTGATGACTCAGCTGGTATTGGATCATAAAAAAGAAACGTCATTCGAACTACAACGTCACCCGAAGAGATTCAATCACATTTACAGAGTGAAGTTCATCATGCTGCCTTGCTCGTGTTCAGCTCGTTGAGGTATCTAATCCTGCTCTATGGCACAATGCGCGTTTGATGAACATTACTGAAAAGCAAGTGAAAGTGAGAGTTTGTAGAAATATCAACAAAATTTAGAAACGATATCTAGTGGAGATAACATCATTTATGAAAGTTGAAATTTCTGGCGTAGAATTTTAGTTAGAGAGATCAGCTTTATTGTTGTTCAAATTCAAATAAATTCGAAAACTCTTTAAGCTTCTATTCATAATTTTCCGCCTCTGTTTGGTCTTGTAAAGCATTGGACATAAATACTAAAGGACATAGAAAAATAAATTTCACTTCATTTGAATGCACATTTTTATGCTGCAAATAGAACCTATGAAATCAAACTTCAAGAATAATATTTCATACATAGCCCTAAAATTGTACATCAAGACTTTCATTGAAACGCACATTATACAACCAAGGCTGTAACATCAACTTCCGGGTTAGCTTACAGATGCGCATTAACAAATATTTTTATTTCCTATTGGTTTTCTGAGAATAATTTTTGGGTGTATAATCAACCATGTCGGTGATGGCGAAAGACATGTAGTGAAATGAGTTTCCTTCGAGTTCAAGATGCTACGCTTTAAATCCAATACACCACAGTCCTACACCTGTACTTCCTATGGTGGAAAAAGCTCGGAGTACAGAATTGTTTGTGAGGAAAACACTCACACTGGCCTAAAATTACGTGGCAATACTTCTAATAAATTAACACATTCTTGGCAAAAACTTCTCATGGAGTTGCTCAGTCCAACTGCGCCCATGAGTGTAAATCGAAATGTTTCGGTCATTTTTCTAGGTAAACGCAATCCACAAGTGGAACATAGCGTAGTCAACACACGCCTTCTTCCTCTACATGCTATGGGACTTACAAGGCTTGTATAATTTGGCAAGGAGAATATCTTGCCTGCAGCCGTTAAGGGATGATTGATGATGGTGGTGTGCGCTATTTGCAACAATTTTTAATGGAAAGATATACCGCAAGAAAACCTAATATTATGGTGGCTTAACGTGCCTCGGTAATCTAGCAATAGACTGGAACGATATCGAAAAATACGAGGAGCTGTCTGTTCATCTCATTTCGCTATCATCATAAAGAGATATAGATTCCAGTTTAATTTCCTCGCATGGGCTCCTTTTTTGTCTGAAGTGAATGCAGATTTCCGAGACGAAGTGAAAGAAAGAAAACGTTCGTTCATGCCGAGTTTTATTGGTGGAGCATATTGAACTTTTTATGGGACGAGTGTGAAGCGACCATGGAGAACTAGCCTTCTCAGTGATGAAACTTTAACCAAGGCTGAGCACTGAAGCATGACACAACTGAATTGATACTAGCTGGCCTGGACTTCCGATTTTCTTAGGGCTGTTAAAAGCTCCATAGTCACAGTTTCACTCACTTGGCCGCGGGAAGAATTCGATGTTTTAACAGAAATGTTTTGCCATTGTATTAATCTATTCATCGAATTGGCCTCCGTGTGTCATTATAATTTAGAAACGTTTCTCACAATTCACGAACATCTTACATTTTAACTCATCTGGAGGAAGACTTATCCAAGTAGAGTAGGGTTACTTTTCAACTTTTAATTTCAAAGTCGTTCAGCGGCTTGAAAGCCTATTCGAAATTTTCGATTTCACTCAGCGTTGAGTTACAGCAGTCTAAAATTGGGTGTTTTCTTTATAATATTCTTCTGAACCACAAGATATCATCACCTCATGTCTGAGTCTTTATTAGGACACGTGATGTCATCAAGACATGACGTTTTATGTTTATTTTATAAATACAGGCAACAAACAAAAAACTACGATTTTTGTATCGCGAGGAGATTGAATAGCGAACATTTGACGCTTCACTTTGTTTTTTACAAATCAAATTTCTGAAAATGAATATCTCATCCAGATCGAAAAACAGAAAAGACTTGAAAATATTTTGGGGTATCTCCCCCACTTTTCATATAAAGAGATGTGGGTCATAAAAATTGTCTAATTTTTTTGCTCAATTAAAGCAGCCGGGATGGTTATAAGCTTAATCTCATCATTAATTTTACCGTGAAACTTCGTTAGCGACCCCTTCTTGCAACAGCGCTATGGAATGGAATTAAATGAATTACTTGATGCAGTTGTATGATAGGGATTCCCAACTCAAGAATTTTCGTGCTCTTGCGCAGTTCGAAATGTTTTATGTAGAGGTGTTGTCTTAAACATATTGCTCAACTTGAGTTCTTCACCGGGTGATGTCGGGAACATTCGCCTCGTCTGTATTCTTTCATTCGTTCTCAAATTTCAAGTTGTTTAAAGGTCTCCTAAACTAGTGAGAGCTGCCAGATTATGATGTAGTGATAGTTGTGTCAAGTTAATATAACCTATTGGTTGGAAGTGTTATTTTTCATTCCGTCACATATCTTGATCAAAACAATGTGCGACTGATCGATGCCGCACGACTGCAGTTCATGTTTGTGAGAATAAATTCAATCCAAATGAAAATGTCTTCACGGCACATCGAGCAGACACTCAACTTGTCAGTATAGGCTGACAAGGCCACAGCTCCACCAGACACGTCTTCACTTGTGCATCCAGTTTCCACCAAGTTTGAGGTGCGGATCAATTCCTGCGATCAATCTCGAAAATGTTAGGAGTGTAGCGCAGGCATAAAGTGAATGATTAACTTTTAACTGTTCGAAAATTTTTTAGCCTTGGCTTCATGCCAAGTTGGTGTACATTTGAATTTTACTCCATGATTCATTAACTGCACTGCTACATAATTCTATTTAGATGCAAAATTTGTCTGATAATTGACTTTAATTGAGAGCCTCACACAGCTAAGTGGAAGTGTGGACGGATAAGGATTTAGTTAAATGTTCGTAAACCAACAACACTTGACCTGACTTCATCAAACCCACACTGACCTGTCTCATCCAAACTTAGCCTGACCTAATTAGATAGTTAATATCTTCATAATGGATATCTAGGTTAAATAAAATTGCCATGAGAATGAATAAGTTCAAACAGTTCTCCAAACACGTGTCCAATTTTTTGCAAGAATTTTTTCGTAGTTTTGTTGCAGTGAATTTTCCACTGGAATTGTTGTAAAATGTTTCTGTAATTTTTGAGGTGAACGTTGCTGATGTTGAAGTAAATTATTGTAACAATAGCTGACCTTCAATTTTCACTCAAAATCATTGAGAGGAGCCTAAAAAATTACTTTGGTCACCGTCCAATTAGAGCTGCAGTTTGTCCAAAAATGCCACTTCAGGACTGTTCTGTACAGAAATATTTGTTTGCAAATTTGAAAAAATACTTCCAAATCAAAATTTGGAAGTATTTTTATCCACATATTTCAGCATAAGTGGGCTTCTTGAAATAGGGGTTGTTTCCTAAGTCCTCATTTGTTGAGTATTTAATGTACAAAAAGTTTTCGGCCGATTTGCCTCAAGTATTGGTATTTTTAAATGTGACATCAAATGTTATATTTTAGTTAAAAAATCTCATAAAACAGGAAATGTTTTCAAGCGATTGGAAAAATTCGTCTAATAAAACCATCAGCTGACGGAACAATGACGTCCGTCGCACGTGACTCCACTATGTCAAAATGCTCTGTAAAACATTTTAACGAGTCGGGTTAAGATGGGCTTCGTTAGGTCGGGTTAAGTCCTTTTAACTGAGGTCAAACTGGTACAAAAGAAAATAAGTAGTTTAATTTTAGTTCCTCAATTTTTTAAGCTGAGCCTAAATTTCCCTAAGTCCCTAAAATGTGGTATTTCCGAAAAGTATAAAAATAGTCACATATATATATATATATTTATATATATATACAAATACATATGTTCCATTACTATGAAGTTAAATAGAACTCTTTATCTCTTCGTCTTGCCCTCTTGCTGTTTTATAATTCGTATACGGAAAGCTTTTGCCAATATGCCAAATAATTTTCGTTTGTAATCTAATTCGAATCAGTGCAAAGTTTTAACGCGAACTCCATTCCACTACTTCCTCCACTGCGCTTGGAAAGCGAATTCTTCCCTTGCAGTGTTTTATAAATTTAGCCTAAGAGCGCAAAAGGTGTGATAAATTGAGCGATAAATCACAGAATCTTTCGTTTATGATGAGCTCACTGCATCAGATAACAGGGAGAGCCTTACTTCTCTCGCGCCCGATTAAAAGGTGCCAATCGAGTGTTATGGATGGCTGGCGCACAATGTGCAGCGGTTTCGCATTCATTGTTATCATCGTGCACCTATTGTTCTCTAACTGTTATGGTTGCAAAAATTGTTTATTATATTTTCTAACCGGACTTCAAAGTTCCGCAATAAAGGGATGATTTAGGAGCTCTACTGGATCCTCTATCATATCAAAGACACAATCTCCCCTTACTATTCCTCGTAAAAAGTACTGTTTTGTCTCTCCTCGTGTAGAAATGTCGGCTATTCGAATAGCACAGTATTAAAGTAATTAATGTTTATTTTTCTTTTGTCCGGAACTTGCATTACTTTTTGAGCTTACCAAAATTTTCCCTCTACGCCTAGGAAACCGTCCAAGAAAGCAGTCTGTTGTCCACAAAAGGAGATCTCCTTACTTCTCTCTCCCCAAGGTGTCGGCATCGTTATCACAGACGCGCGATAACTACTCGCTTCTACTCTCTTGCTCTCATTGATCACTCGTCCAGCCGGTACGGAAAGTCGTGGAAGGATCACATGTGAGCCGGTTGCAAGCTCGGCTAACGGCGTCGAAAGAAGCACTGTCAAAATCTTGAGCATATTATATTCACGAAGGCGATTTTTAATGAAGTAAGGCATTATTTCTGAATCTAGGTTAAGTTCAATCATTTTGTTTGAGTGACAAGAATGCAATTGTCGTATTTGTGTAACAAGAGAGCGATGAATTATTGGTTTCTATTCGTGCCAAATTTCTTCCAGATCTATCTTCTCTCTTTGCTGCCACTTCGTCTAGTGCCATGTAACAGTATTTTTTCCAGTGCCTGTTCAACAGAGACACAAACTTCTGCTCTAATGAACTGCTCTGCTTCAGCTATGAGCTGCACCAGCTTCAAAATTGGTATGGCACAGCGCAATGCATGCTATAGCGCTATAATAATGGGGATCTGAATTGCACTTGCAAGCCTTCAATTCGTTTCATTGATCTAACTATAATTTTTGAACCTACATTTTTTAGCGACGGTGATGTGATGCTGTAGGAACATTTTGCTTGCCATGGACTTCATACAACTATCATTATCATAGTCATACAACGAAGGAGCTTATCCAATTTTTATGTTAATTGGTTGGCGACGGCAGTAGCATTATCATAATTGCTGTGGTTATGCTGCCATGATGGTCATAAACGCATCAGTTAAAGAGTGATAGAGCCCATAAGTTGGTCAGCATAATTGGGTGGGGTTCCCAATCTGTTATCACAATGCTCGAGTAATTCAGAGATAGGCCTTTGCAGTTTCATTGCAAATTTGTGAGGCTTATAAAATACGCCATCACATCTACATCACAGTGGTTAGCAACGTTAAAATGAAAATTTAGAGTATATCCTAAACCGCACGCGGTCCACGGCGTATATTGATGCTACGAGATTTTTCCCTTGAGAGAATCATGGTATTTTCTTCTTGAACCCGGCGCTAAAATTACAAAGTCATCATTGAATCCTCTTCTTTCACCCTATTTCCATTGATTATGTGAAATAACTTTTCAATTAAATGAAAACTTCAGCTGGTTTTCTCAAGAAGTAGGCTAGTTGTCATAAGTTTCCCAAATAAATGATCATATTGCAAATTCTGAAAGTGTGGAAAACGGTTACTGAACAATATTACTTAAATGTAAGAAACTCGTAGCCATGAATTTTTGGTTTATTAACTAGTGTATTTTTGGAATGCAATTTTATACCCATCACTGATTGATGAACATCAAGAACCTCATCCTTATTTTTACTTTCTGTTCATCAAACAAAATCCTAATAAGTGTAACACTTTGGAATACGAGACCTGGCTGAGTTATTACACCTACTAGAAATCTGTAACTCAACCCGTAGTTTGGTATGTATAAATATCTTACTTTCGTTGTTACCATCTTGTTGCCATGAATACACAGAACAAAAGAGCTCAATATTTTACCCTTCAATGTGACACTAACTGGTGTCAGAACTGTCTGCTTATCTGAGGATCGCGCGCAACCAGTTGACGGACATCAGTCACCATTATCAGAGAGGGAACGTCTCCAAAATGTTCAGAAACCGAACAAAAATTCCACCTACGAGGACGCCATTCCAACAAGCCTAACTCCGGTAGGTGGCAGCCGTAAAGATACCCCACTGTATGGACTCGACCGATATTTACTGACTTTATTTAGCGCTGATCGTTCTTTTTTGGTTACATCGCAGAGTCAACGCAGTTTCTTCCTTCCCACTTAAAATCGACGCATATAATGGAGCAGAGCAGCGACTTTTTCTGCATTTTATAACTCAAGTTAGCAAACTGCTGTGAACACAGGACGGCAGAACTATAAAATCAAGGACTCACAAAGGCTCTCTCAACAATGCCAGTTAACGAAGAAGCGTCGGACCTATTCACAAGTTAAAGAATTCAAACTTAATTTGAAAGAAATTGTGACTATAATGAGAACGCATCCCAAATGTGAGCTAACTGCAATTAAATGTTTTCACACACGATGTGAAGAGTACAGTGTGAGATCATGCTATCAGTTTTGTACTACGGGTAACGTTTTTGGCTTAATAGTGTATCAATCATTACAGAAGAAAATGTCCAAACAACATACGAGTAGATTGCTCAAGGGAAATAAATTCAGCTCCAGTTGACTTCAAAATGGAATTAATGATGTTCTCGAATAGGCAAGTAGGGTTTAAATATTCGTGCGAATGACTATTTGCGAAATGAAAAGATTTGTTCCATTATTTTTGCAGGACCTGAAAAAAATGAATATTGACATGATA
Source organism: Platorchestia sp. MABIK (assembly GCA_014220935.1). Lineage (NCBI taxonomy): Eukaryota > Metazoa > Arthropoda > Malacostraca > Amphipoda > Talitridae > Platorchestia > Platorchestia sp. MABIK. The sequence continues at coordinate 21,171 of JACJUY010006264.1, read as the reverse complement.
CGATAATAGTCATACTAGCTTTGTTCTGTTGAAAATTCAACGCATACAAGAACGTAGTAATTTTTCACCAACGTCAATATGGTTATTTGGGACAGAACATTTTAATTTGATTTCCCAATCAATTCATCTTTATGATTGAAGAAATCCTCGCCCTTTTAATTCTATTATTGAAGAAATCTGAAACATGCTACATTTCTTACATTCAGCTTGCTCTCCTCACATAGCTTTCTTGATGTTCCTAAGTAACAAAACAATTCAAATAGGTAAAAGCTTAAAAATTAAAGCATCTATCGACTTGACGAATGCACTTAAAAACTCCCACCATTATGGGACAAACGACAATGTGGAGTAGAGAGCAGATTTCTGCTGAACAAAAACTGGTTTAAACTCTCGTCGCCTCGTTCATGGCGGGCCCAATTTAGCCGTGCATCCTTGACTTGCTGGCGAGCAAATAAATTTGCAATTTACGGATTTCATGAACTACTTCTCAAATATGTTGGGCGAAGACAGATGGTGAATATTTTAAACTGCACGAGTTTTCTTATAAGGTTCTGGGTTCACAGTAATATGTGCATAAATTAGCCACTTCTATTTGTCTTTAGCTTGCAATTGATAAATCTACAACTAATTTCATTGCTTGAACATATGTTCCACACTCATTCTATCCCCTTATACGAAGGGTTGACTATGCCGTTAACCACAAACATCTGTATGAACTGGAGTAAATTACTGTACAATGTTACATAAAAAAGAGTTCATCAGCAAACACATTATTCTGTTGTAAATATTTCTAGAAATCGACATTTTTAAGCTACTTCACCTGTAAATATAATACTGACTGACACTGAAAAAGTTTCTCTTAATTTTTAACGATTTTTCTGCTCCATATTGGGATGAAGCGCAACCGGATGAGAATTTCTTTCTTTGAGTTGACTAAAACGATTCAATTGTGCTAAACGAGCAATTTTTATCTTTAACCACTGCGCATAAATTATTGTCAAAGCTGCAAGTGAATACAAAACCTATCAGGAAACTCATTTTTAGGCTATCAGAGATGAATTATTGAAATGTAATTAAAGGAATGTGCTTGATTGTGTTTCTCATGAGAAGTCAGAGACAGTGTAGGAACATGTAAAAATCATGTCCTAGTCACTTAGTGTTGAGCTCTGCCTTTTTGGAAATGGCGTGTCTAGATCATTTATGTTGATTGACTCAGACGCAGTCTTTTTCTTCACTGAACGACCCTAAACATTCTCATCGCGATTAGGGTGAAAAGGCGGTTAGTTGAACATCGGCGCTTTACTGAAGACAGCGTGCACTGAATATGAATTGCATTTTTTCTTATTCAGACACAGATGGTACAAATAACGAGTCCGAATAATTGAATTCGATGGAAAATTTTGAAGGATATGGTTGAGAATCTCAAAAAACGTCTCTCTCATTTATTCATATTTTACAATCGCGTTTTACTCGCCAATACATGGTTTGAGCTCTCAACTCAATAGGAACGAGAAAAACATAAGATCATTGTGAATCAAGGTTTTTGCTCCCTCAAAATATTAATGTTCCGTCTTCCGGAAAATATATTAAACCCATGTTTTTGAAAAAATATACACAAACGTTTCTAGTGCATTTATCAGAAGAAATATTTCCTGTTGATTTAAGAGTATCTCTAGCGTAGCGATGCCCGTCAGAACCATTTAGAGTACAACCTCTTCGATCTTTGCAATGTTTATATATAACTGATGGAGTGTTAGGAATACATCGTACGAAACTGCCGTGATATTCATCACAATCAAGAAATACATATTTGTGTATTTCTGAAGCTTTCGAAATCCCTCAACAAAGAATTAAAAATGTAAATACATATAAAAAACATGTTCTTCCTATTCACCTTTTTCGTCTCCGTGAGTAAAGGTAGACAACAGTGGAACTTATGTGAGTTTTGTAATGATGTGAAACTAGAATTTTAGCTGAAAATAATCTGTTTCCTTCTGAAATACTACATGAACACAGAAGAGCGCAAAAGTTCCATACAAGTATGTATTAGGTCTTGCTTGAGAAGAAAAACTTTAGGAAACTTCAACATGAATATACTTGTTTTTCGTCGTGCACAGAATGGGAATTATGTGCTCAGGAAATTTTGTACTATTCTGAAGCTTCAAATTTAATTTTGAAAATTATTCATGGCGAAAAATACGCTTCATAACATACGTGATTCTGTAACTCACAAACCCATGCAAAAGTATTCCTTTATCATGTAAGTTTCTTGCAATTCTAAGATACTGAATACTTTAATTAAAGTTATTACGGAGATATGATAGTTGGTTTTAACATTTCCTGCACATGAAAATTCGAAATTACTTCTGTAAATGCTCACCCTTTTTTGGCTGTGTAATAAAGAACGGTGACAATTTTGCGGCATTGAATGCACGTTCAGAAGACATTACAGAAGTATCTAATAGGAAACAATTGTTTGAAAATAGTTTGAGCATATCCGAAAAATACCACTTTTTTATATCTCACCACTAAATGAAACACAAGCAAAAAACAAAAACAAAGGGTGCGAAAAAATTCTCGATCAAAAAAGTCACTTAAATTCAATAAAAACATGGATAATGAAACCAAAAACAACGATCGTGTTTATCATTTAACGAAATTATTGGAAACATTATTTTTCAACACGCCCTCAGTCAGCCCAAATTACTCCGTAAAGTCTCCGCCAGAAGTCTGCTACAGAGGCACACAATGGTTACTGCCGTCTATAATAGTTACTCAATCTAGCTGAATCCGATTACTTCAGAGAATCATAACCATAGGAAGAAACACAGAGTCGATATTTGAACATTGATTCCAAACACATGTCCAGCGGGTACAAATCGGGCGAAGACTGAGACCACATTTCTTATCCTCCAAATCTTGGGGAATGACGTAGACTCCACTTCCATGAGCAATTTTATAACTAAAAAAAAGTTCCATAATGGTACGTTTTACATTCAAGGGATATATTTCCAAGTCTTTCTGCTTCCCTGTCTCTAAACGGTACGCACGTTGTTTGACATTTTTTCGCTCAAAATCCTCGCGTGAAATTTATAAAAATGTTCTTTCCAGTTTCTGGAAAGAAACAATTCTGTATTTACAAAGATTTGCTAATTTTAAATATACAAAATTAACATTGCGCAATATCGTTATGTGTATGCAGTCACGTTTTCTGATTCTTTACAGACAAACATTTTTAAAAAAATGCGGCAAAAAATACTTTCCTTTTTTCAATAAATGAATAACATTTATGTAAATTTTCCATTCGTGCGTTTTTCATTCAAAGATGGAGCATGAAATGATAATGGCCAGCGCCTATGCCTTGAGCGAGGCGCGTACGTTGCGTTTTCTGCTAACAAAGGTTGTGGAACTGTCGTGCATAAGCTGATTTATTTTTTGCAAATCACTGATGAACATTCGCGCACTTTAGTGTTCAAATCAATTTGATTGTTTTAAAACAGGAAGATAAATATAACACTGGTTTAACACACTTCCGCCAATATGATTCCTTCGCGAAAGAATCTGAACTCTTTCATGACGTAATTTTTTTCAGTTAACAATGCATGAATGTTTTATTAATTTAGGCTCGCTAATCATAAAAAGTAAATTCTTGATATCTCATTTGCTCTCGTTGAAATTTAATTCTGAAGAAGAATTGCGGATGCAACAAAGAGAAGTGATCGGATCATTGGAGTGATCAGGGAAGTTTGTTGGAAAACTCATACCGCACTTCGAGAGAATGAAGAGTAGAAGACATTTCAAGGCCATGCAGACTCTCATTGAAAAACACAAAAAAAGACCTATTACTTCTGTGTGACACATGGAAACAAAGATGACTAGTCTGACTTCGCATGATCACCATCATTCTTTAGTTGAACAGCAATTGCATTCACGGAAAATGCTGGATGTCCGTTCAACCTTATGATGGGTGATTTTTTCAAGTTTATTACAATGGATCTTTTCTTTCTTATGTGTCATGAGTTCTATCGATCACTGTAGCTGTGCGATTAGAAATTTTTCTCACCATGTTTCATCAATGAACTAGCCTTTTTTGACATCTTTCTATTTTCTCAAAATTTCGAAGAATATCAGTCATAATTAAACAACACGTTTTAAATATTAGAATTTCTTATTGCGCCTATGCTGAAACAATAGGGCTTTAAAATTGATTAAAAGAATAACCTTCACAAAACACGTTTCCTGAAGTATCACTTTCCTCTCTCCCTTCATTCGACTCTTTTGTCACCTAAGTCTCCTGCGACATATTCTATATCTCTTATGTATTTAATGCATGAAGATGCTTCATTAAATAAAGTTTGTAACAAAATTGATCATTTCATTCGCATAAAAATTGGGGTAGGTATATTTTCCTTCGACCCTCAAAGTTGATTTTGCCTCAGTTGCTTCTACTAAGGTTCTATCCGGGTCCTATTCTTGCATTCCTTCTCCTCTATTCATTTTTACACTGGCATTTAAAATTTTTTCAATCGGGTTGAAATCACACCACAGGAATTAATCTGTCATAAAATCTTCGTCTTTCTATGTTGTTGTTGTTTGTCGTTTCAATACTCTATGTGTTTGTTGTTGGTCGTTTGAAACCGGAGAACTGATGGGCCGGGAGTACCACTTCTACAAAATGAATTCTTCCATTCATTTTAAGCTTTCAAATTGGTGCCTTCTCGTGATCCTTAAACTCCGTCCTTGTTTAGTTGTCCCACCTTCGCTATTTGCGGCTGCCTTCATCTCAGGTAAGATGGCCTGGTGATAGCATGGTTGCTGAACAATTAACCAAAAGTTGCTCGAAAAGTCAAAACACAAAGCAACCAATTTTCATTTGTGTAGCTCGAGCAACAATAGATATTGCTGTTTCTCAAATCAAAATTTGTGATAGTAGTAAAATATGGTACGCACACTTAACACATTTGGCATCGCATCGTTTGAAAAATCTTTTGCGGCTTTGTTTTCTAACTCAATTCAAGTGATCAAAATATCACGGAACGTATTCGTGTACAAGTAAAATATTTGAAAAACTTTCCCGGAGAAGTGTTTGGTTATTAACGTCTTCTTCACTCACACCTCATGTTAAAGAACTGTAATCAAAGTTCATTCTTACCTAGGTTGAGAAAATTCAGCGAAGCGAGTTTCCTGCAGACTGCGAAGGTATAGAAGACGCTCGGGCAGTCGCAACAAGATTGTTCAGTCTTCTCTGACCTGAGGTGTCGTAGACGGCGAGGCTGGATCTCCAAACAGGTCCTACGAGTTCATCTCGACCCTCCTCTTTCAAGAATTTCTCTCAAACGCTGCAAAAATCATTCATCGTTTTACTCTTGCGGTTTGCTGTTTTTATACGCATTTTTCTGATGCTGGTGAGAAATTCTCCTCCGCGGAGGTGCGCTCATAATTCACTGTTCACCAAATTGGAGATTTAGAACCGTATGAGGAGAGAGAGAGACGAATATAAACGTCAGTTAGAGTCAGAGAATTATTCATCACTGCACCGGCAGATGCACGAGCAAGGCATTCAAACACTTTTGCAGGCAACTGATGATTGGTTGGCCGAGACGCAAACTAAAATTATGACTGTGAAAATGCAGGTGCAATATGTTCTCGATAGCTGTGATTTCAGTCCTTCAATTGAACCGGTAATTTAACCTTGAAGTAAATGACTTTCTGCGGAGACCAGGAACCGATCATACCTTCAAGTTTATGTTAACTTTCTGTTGCCGCAGGCTTGTGATTTATTTTACGATAAGAGTGAACATGTGAGAGTTTACACGTCTACGCAGCGAAATTGCGCTGGCTTTATCAGAAAATATGTTCCGAATTACAGGCAGAATCAATTTACTATTAGCAGCTACAGTATTAAACGACTTGAATAGCCTAATTTAACTGATTACCATCTGTTTATAATTTATAACCTCTTCTAACATATTGGGTGCGACTGTCGCATTCTCAAATTCTGTCAAATGTTATATCTTTTAAAAATTATTCCAGTTTTGAAATTTGATTAGGTAAGTTGTCGTAACCCTGAAGCTTCCACAGCTGTAAGCTTAGCCAAATGGTCGTTCGTTGCAAGCAACCCACCTCTTCCATGGGCCTACCGGAGGAACCCTTACTTATGGTCTAAAATTTGCAAGCCAAGAGGAGTTTAATTTGAGTAAATTTCAACCTAATGTCGGGTTATCGCCATGCTCCATCACACTTATCCACTTAATTGCCCACCAAACTTAAGCATCTATCGGATTTACTGATTGAAATCTTAATTCTTGCATCTAAGGCTCGGTAGCAACGTCTTCCGAATTAAAAAGAAAATCGGCTGTACTGAAAATAAAAATTCGGATGAGAGGGCTGAGGTTGGTAGCAGAGCTTGGAGTCGATGCAAGTTCTCTGGAACAACGTGGACATGAGGATCCAGAGGTGCGATTCTGTTATGACGGCCATGTTAAAGTATTTCATAAATAGTTGGCAGTGCGTTAGCAACATAAGTTTAAGTTGCGTATGAGCTACATCTGACTAAATACGAAGCGAAGTATGGACAAATAGAAGTTAGGTTTTTTCGGTTATACGAAAGCCAATCAAAAGACTCATGTGTCAAATAAAAGTGAAATGTATTGTTTTTAATAACATCCTCGAATTATTCAACATATCCTCCTTTCTCTTTGATAACATGGCGAAGACGAAGATAACCTGATCAAACGTGGCACGCACAGTATCGGCGTCAATTTCTGCGCAAGATTTGGTCGGTTTTTGCTTCAGAACCTCCACACTTGAGTGGGATACAGCGCAGGACTTCTGCTCAAAGATAGACCATATCCCAAAGTCAATTGGATTTAAATCAGGAGAAGATAGAGGCCATAGTTCCTTGGGCCAAAATGACTTGAAATTGTCTTTGCACCAGTCCTGGGCCGATCTGGCTGTGTGAGAGGTTGCCCCATCCTGCTGAAGTGTAATTCCTTCATTTTCAGTGACTTTCCTCTCCCAAGGAAAAACTTCATCCTTTAACATCTTATGATAAACTTGTTGGTTAATTTTGACACCAGCCTCAATGAAAATCGAAAGGGTTTTGAGACCTGTGGACGTCACCCCTGCCCACACCATTACCGAAGCTGGTTTTTGTTTCCTGAATAAAGTTCGACATTCAACAGGCACTCAATTTTGAAGCAGAAGCTATATCCCACTCAAGTGTGGAGGTTCTGAAGCAAAAACTGACCAAATCTTAGGCAGAAATGGACGCCGAAACTGTGCGTGCCACGTGTGATCAGGTGATTCCTCGTCCCCGCCAGGTTATCAAGGAGAAAGGAAGATATTTTTAATAAAATCTTCAATGTTATTATGACAATACATTTTTATTTTATTTGATGCATGAGATGTTTTGATTGGCCTTCATATAACTTAAAAAAACAAACTTTTATTTGTCCACACTTCGTTGAGCCACCCGGTAATAATCTGTAGCTCTAGCTAAGGCATTTTTTGGCGGGCAGAAATAATTGTAAAACACGGTAAATGTTAACGGATCTCAAAGTATATTATTCAAGCAAAATACTGAAAGTGGCGGAGATATTTCGGTAATTATTGAAGAGTTCACGTTAGACGGATGATTTTAGGCTACTGCACTCATTTTCCCGCGTTCGGTTTGGCTCATTTTTTAAACATTCAATCAGCACAGGAACAACACTCATATTGTTTTTAACAACTCAAAAGAAGAAAAGTGCAGGAGACACGGCGTGCAGGAGATGCTCGACGGAGAGCGTCAGTGACAAGACGCCAAGTGCAGAGTCTGCGCTAGGATGGACAGTGAAGTCCTCACGGTTTGAACCTTCACGGGATGCTCAAGGCGTCCCAAAGTGAACAGGCTCTCCGAGGAGAACATTTCCTAATAGATGTGGAATGAACTTATAAGCTGACCTCAGGTCAAATATTGTAATATTGTCCATTGAAAAAATTGAAAATTTTATTTTCTTCAGTAGTAATATAGAATACGAATATAGAATACGGTGTTTTAGTTGGCTAATTCTTCGACATTCTATGCATTGTTGAAGTTACACCACTTTGTCCCCTCTTTCAACTTAAAGAGCGGGCATTTTATTCATTTGAGTGAAAAATCGTTTTCATAACCCATGAGATGGAACATGAATCTTTGCTATTTTTAAAAGCATTTGAAGGGAAATTAATCCACATTATGGTTTTGCAACCCATGAATGGCAGGCAGGAGAATTTACCATATCATTAAATATGTGTGTGCCTACGTTTCCTTTTTTCATAAACCGTTATTAGAGTGTCCGGCTCTGCTATGTTAAACTTACAGAGCTCTTGTGATAATGTACGCAGAAGTAATTCCATAACAGTGAACAAAAATACTCCTAGTTGTTAAATTCCATTCCAATTAATTTAAAAAATTGTTTGAAAATTCTTCCTCATTGCCTACCGACGAAGCAAAAATTCCGATTTTACTTACACATTTTACAAATCTTCAATCTCCATGCAGGAAAAAATTTGGCTGCATAATAAAAAACGTCCTAATTTATAGCCCTCCTAGGTCAGATTCAAAAATTTCTCCCCGTGTTTCCATGCGGCTTGAAATTACAAGGTAGAGGTTATAAATCAGCTCTATTTCCAGGGCGGGCTTCACAGAGCGAACTATCAGTGATTTGTGATGATGCCTCGCATGTTGCGGAATGTAGCACATTAAACAATAGCTCGTAAATGTTGGCTTCGCTAATATTTAAAAATACAAAATTATCATGCATGTATTTGAACTTGGAAAAACGGCAAGACTCGATTCATTTCGACAAAATGGATTGTGATGACGCCTTAAATGCAGAGAAATATAGAGCATCAAACTCTAGTTTATGGGCATCAGCCTCAAAACCTTGGAGCCTTAGATGTTTCGAGGGTTTTTTTTTGCAAAAATATGCAGCAGGTTTTATCATGTGAAAAAACACACTGTAAAAACTACATGAATCTAAAAATTTAAGCTTAACGAAGTAAACACATTGAAATATTCTGATGCGATGGGAATTGTTCCCAGTATGCCTACGGCGGAATGAACAAGTGAAGTCAGTATTTCTAATTTAGAGCATCAATACGTACTACTGGTGAATCTTCACTATTCCTTCATAGAACCTGGAGCTACTTGAAAACTTTTCTAACGATTCAATTGTTTGTTTATAAAAAAATACGTATGTTGGCGTTCTGTTTGGAGGAATTTATTACACCATCATTATTCTTTGCAAATATATGTCGGTTGCGATCAAATTGCAGACCTGAGGTAAAATCAGTTCATTTCATTCTTTCTTAGTCACAGCCAAACTCTGAAAAGAAATCGACTTTAACGGCTAATGACCTCAGCACATGAGCAGGGATAATGCAGTCAAAGGATGTCTTAAATATGTTTTCATCGTAATTTCCATGCTCGAGGTTGAAACACTAACTTATTACATAGCTTTCATACCGATAGAAAATTCATAATTCCTTTAAATCTGATGATTAGCAAAGCGTAACTTTCTTCTAACTATTTTTGTCTTCTGTTTCTATTCTGAATCCACGCCCTCAACCTCATTCAAGTGCTCGCAGTGGTACAGTGGTTAAGGGATCGGCCTTGCATGTTGGAGGCCCGGGTTCGTATCCCGGCACTGGCGCGGCGATTTTCCCCGTTGGGTATAAGGGAGAGCTCAAGCACAATACCCCACTCAACCCAGGTGTCGGAAATGGGTACCGGCTTCACGGGGGAACCGCCATGGTGTCCTATATATAGTGCTAGTTATAAGACATTTGAAAAACCAATGCTTAAGATCATATGTATCAGGCTTGATTGTAAATAAAGCATCCTAAGATGCCGATGTTTTTTTTTTTCAAATGTCATCTTTTATGTCTCTTGAGTATACTCTGAAAATGACCCCTTCCTCCCTAACACACACTTAGAACATCCAAACTGGTCTGCGTATACATTTTTCTCTTAACTTGGCAGTACAAATGCTGATCATGACCTAAGAATGTGATTTCGAACTCGAGAAAAGAACAGTTATACACTAAACCAGTTTCCTCAGCAACTTATTGTTTACATGACTCAGAAACAGACTCATGCAGCTACTGCAGAATGAAATCTGATGTATGGCTTAAAATGTAAATTAGAAGGAATCATTTGGTGCAAAATTAAGTGTTCTGTATCTCTAGCTTCGACTACAGCATCTAGCAAACGAGATATCCATAAGTAATCCCTTGCTCTAGCTGTTTTTATGTGTTTTTTCAACGCTTGTTTTAGAAAAAACAGGAAAGCTTTTTGATTGCGTTATCAGGATTTCTACCATCACTCACCGGCTTAGGCTAGCTGGCTTAAGCCGTGCGACTCTGCAGCTTCTGCAGAGTTGGAAGATTCACGTATTGGACCAAATTGAATCTGTAACTTCTCACCCATGTGAAGCGACACGAAAAATAACGTTTTCTTTCGCTGTACGAAAGCATTCCTCCAAAAACGACCATCTCCAACAATAATAATTTACGGAGACCAAACAGGGGTTGAATCGAAGTTCAGTTTGTGCATGGTAGCCTTCATCGGTGTGTCAAAAGGTTGGTCGTCTCTGGGAAGAAGAGTACCTAGATGTTGCAGCCTGGCTGCGGTGAGAGGTCAGTCAGCTGTCGCCCGTAATCGTGGAGGCGTAAAACCGAAATTCCATAATGACAGCCTCTGCGCCCAGGCGTAACGCTCCGTAAATCATATGCCCCAAGCAAGAACGTCGGCTGGGACTAAGCACTTGCTTTTCTCTACACCCTTTCACTTGAATTTTATTTTCTCATATGCTCGGCTCGCTAAGTATGCATCAGAGTTTTGTTGCATTGTTCCTGTAGTCTTCAGGCCAGTAACTGTAAACTTAAAAAAAGATTCCAATCGAATTTTTCCGGAAAAGTTGTAAAAGCTAACTGAACACTACCCCTCAAGCCTAAATTTCATTTTTTATTGCTTTTTTACCCGAGCGCCGGAAAACAGTTACTCCGCTCTATTTTGGTTCTCTAGAGTTGCTCATTTCCAGTCGTAACCCTTCTTTATAGACCTGACAATGATAAAAAGAAACTGAAAAAGTCGATGGTGGTTACTGGTTGGAAAGTAAAAGCCATGAATAACTTGATGCAAACCGTTACTGAAAGTATTCGCTTGCTAAAAATAAAATGGTGTACTTTCTACGCAGGGTGATCTTCTACGCATCAGAACTTTCTGCGCAGAGTGAACACGTTGGGTTGACAGACTGACCTTGCATTTTGAATGAACTGAGCAGGTGGACCAGCTAATTATAAAGTCGAACTTAATGGACAACGTGGGTGGGTCGGCGAACTGCGCGGTTAGACTGTCTGAGTGAGCAGGTGGGTTGGATGACTCGACAAGTGGGCTGATAAACTAGGAGGTATTATACCTCGGTTTACTCCAGATAGGACTACGCTGAACTCGTGAGATAGATGACAAAATAGGTGGATGGCAAGGACTGCATAAATATCGAGTCGGTGCTGCATAAGCAGAGAGCATACAGGTACATGTGAGGTCAGGTGCGCAGCAAGGTGACTGGCCACTAATGAATAGAGGGAGGGCAAGAATTTAAAAAAGAAAATTTTTAAGATTTTACACACGGAAAGTACATAAGTCACGAATGCTTTAAAGTGGTAAAGCCTAACTGGATGTTTTGATGTGTCTCTTCAAGTATAATAGCTCTTTAAGTTCAGTTTAATTACATTTCATTAAATAGCAATTTTTCTGTGAAAAGAGAAGACACAGAAAAAGTTGAATTTACGAGGTTTTCTTTTACTACACGCGAAGGATATACTCCTCAAGCATGAGGGGAAAACAGAATGTGAATCATCAGGCAAGAAACGGCGAAATAATCGCAAGTTACTGCACAGTACCCTCTAACTCTACAGAACATCTCTCCACGAGTCTCTTAAATTCATGAAGAAATAATCAAGTCTTTATTTTATGCACGACATGACGGTATTCACAAAATAGGCTGTAGGGAAAATCAAGAGCAGACTTTTAAAGCATCGTTTTTGCAATTTAAACTTTTAAACTTTTGTTTTTTAAACTTTTATTTTTCCCAATTGTAAAGCTTTTAAGTTATACAGGGTGGCGCATAAGTAACGCACCCTTTTAAAAACTTTAAAAGGTTTATTTACATGTCGTATCCTGTCTGCAGATACCCAGTGTATATTGCGATAATAAATCTTTAAAATTTACCTTCAAAAGGGTGCGTTACTTATGCGCCACCCTGTACAACTGATGCATGTTTCATTTGAAGTAATTCGGATTAAATCAATGCATAATTCACTGAGCCAAAATAGCCTACGCAAAAACCATTGTCTTATTAATGCTTTGTGCTCTTTTCCTTCCCCACGTCGTGGTCCACACATATTCAACTTCGCTATGCAAAAGCAGATTAGCGTCCCTCGACTCAAAATGGCCTAGGCGATTGAAAATGCTCTCGAGCTAGTTTTTTTCGCCTTGTAATGTGGATCTAAGAGCTTGTCTGTACAGAATGACAGCTTTGTAATTCGTTTGAATTTCGGAACAAAAAACGAGTCCCGAATGTTGGTTGTAGAGCTGTCATTTCTTTAGGGGAGTCTAATTTCGCGCTTGTCAAATGACAACAAAAAATGGCCTATGACAAAATGGACCAGCAGTGGGTGGAGAAATCGTAACTACAGTCAGTCATCTTTGTTGAATTGATAGCAATCATTTTGCTCAAATTGGAACTTATCATTTGTGTGGAATTAAAGTCGCTGCGGGAGTCGATCCAGTCATTTTAGTGGCCCTTAACTGACTATTTTCTAAGGCAAGGCAACTTATAAGACTCACGATCTCAGTCACGACGATGCCGCGCATGATTGAGCTTGAATGATATAATCATGCTTCCCAGCTCTCAGCACTTGTACGCTTGAAGAAAGAGCGAGACCCTGGACTCCACTGCTTGCATTGGTCCTCTTTATATGCTGCTATTTTGTCTGTGAATTATTTAAGTCTCGTAAAACTGCCCGTGTTCTGGAATAGTTTGCAATGTATTCCACGGGAACTATGCACCAAATGGTATGGACTCATTTTTACATAGAACTGTCGTTTTTGCTTTAATGCATTAAAAGAAAAATAGCCATCAACATGATGAGGCAGTGTTTCGGAAATACTTGTCATTCCTTCAACTAAAAGTCTTTTCTGCTTTCATTTGAAATTATCACGCTAGTTTATGCTTCTACATTTAATTTGTTCCTCTATTCATGGATTATTTTGAACTTCAGTTTTTATTAAGGTATTTGCATGTACGTTTCCTCAATGTCAAGATCTCTACAAGACATACACTTCGCAGCCACTCCCTTTAGTTTCCACTAATCCACAACAGAAATATGTGATTGAAAATTACAATGGAAAAACTGATAACATTATTGAGCCATCAAAGTGCTGTACTTCTGAAAAGTAATTTTACGAATTTTTTACACTGGACAAATTGGAATCGGAGGAGCCATTTATTTATTGGGGAAATTCTACTATGTAGCAAATTTCACGTCAATCGCTTTTTGACGCCCAAAATCTCAACAGAGCTCATTTGAAAAATTCATTTCGCACAAAAGAACGCATTTCCAATCTGCATGAGTATTGCAGTGATGAAACTAATCTTCAAATAGGGAATGTTTCCTCGAAAACCTAGAAGTATTAAGCAATAAACTCTTTACTCCTTTTAAACAACGTAAATGGAATCTCTTACGTATTTGTAAGAATGTGTGCGGTCGCAAATCAGCCATTGCGGAAATGCAAATGGAAGTTAGCTTGTCATATTATCCAGAAGAATGTAAAAAGAGCTCTCATTTCTGCCACTAATTACGAGCAGTTGGAGTTGAATTGTGTGTCACTGCTACAGAATCATGTCGCCAGCCATCGTCCGAAGTAGTCCGCCGAGACAAAGTCGGGTACTCTTTTTATCGAGCCTTTTGACGATAAACATCATCTCTGAGATCAATAAAATCATTCAAATGGACTCCTTATAATTCTAAATTTTACTGCTGCAATTTTAATGATCCCACTAGAGAATTTTAATGTACGGAATGCTCCCAAATCCACGTTCTGGTTCTAGTCAGTGCTCCTAAAGAGAGAGCTTTAAACAAACGTTGGGAGATGACTGAAGCGCGAGTGACGTGCAGTTTGTTGCTCAAATCGGCCTTTATATCATCGCTTATCATCAACTCTACACAAAGGATGCAATCACAAAATATGTGGAAATAACAGCAACTCAAAATCAAGCTGTGCTTGGAAGATTTCAGCGGATAACATTGAAACCTGCGAGAAGGTTTTTGTGGATTTAATTGGCTTGATTTGAGTTCTATACTTGTTCAGCCAAGGCGAACACAACGATCTCAAATTAGCTTCACCCAGATCAACTCTCGTTTTTTACTGGCAGCAAACTTGTTAACTGAACTGAGCAGGTGTGGCCTAGAATTATGAAAGCAAAAATTCTCAACTTTGGTCTCGAATTCACTACATATCATAAAGAGTATCACAAACACTCAGAAAAAATGTCCTGCGAAAACTTCCAAGTTAATGGCTTTCAGAACAGGAGTGACTCGCGCGATCATTGCGTTGAGGAAGGCGCACAACGTTGGGATTTGCAGTAAACTGAGTGCTCCTATTTTTCTCATTTGCACGTCAAGTGCCCATTTAGAATTTAAGATCGATAATTTTTAGCAGTGAATTGATTCAAAAAACATTTTGCTTCCAAACTTGGCCATACTTGTCAACGAAAGTATTTTAAATGAATTAGGCTGATAGTCGAGCATTTTCCTATTTAATATTGAAAGTAGAGGCATTTGTCCGAAGCCTGATATTAAAAAAAGGTTTATTTCATCTGCGTGCTTATCTTTTAAATGCAATATTTCATTCATTGCAAAAATTTCAAAATAAATCCGTTATAATACTTTTCTATGAAATAGAAATAGGATTAATTATCCTTTCAACGAGACACATTCAGGGATGTGTTCCTCGATGCAACATTTCATACAATACGCTATCGGCTATTTCTTATCGGCTTGTGAAACGTAAGTCATTTACCACCGTAATGATGTGAATGTAAGGGCGATAGAAATGAAAATATAGTACGGATGTAAAACTGCGCTGTTTGCAGCGGAGAATATAACATCGTCTGTCATCAAATTAAACTATTCAAAGTGTAATGAATTTAAACAATTACTGCAAGGAGAAAATTACGATATTATTATCCTTGTAGCACAGGATACATGTGCAAATTGATGGTGGATCAAGAGCTATTCGCATACGATATGAAGAGCTGTAATTTGGCTCAGTCTACAGGCACCCTGCCGCCGCACTTTTTGCCCACATCGGAGACTGCAGCGTCGAGATGTTTGTTCCCTTCCTGGTGTTTTGCTGTAGAATTCAAGTTCCCTTTATATTTCTGTCGTATTTTTTAGCTAAGTGAGGCAGCTAGTGAAGCAGTGAGGACGACCTTCAATCGTCTTGAAATATTTTAGCTGAAGTAAGGATTTCAAACAATTCAGACACCTCTTTATTTCCCTACGTCGAACATACGTTGCCTAGAATTGACATCGCACTCACGTGACTTTGGAAGTGCTGAGAATGTAAGTCACTTAGGAGATCTCAAGAATATCCTAAACAACGATGAAATTCAAGAGACAATCTTCATTGAACAGAATAGTCGTAACTACGTGCGCTACGGAAAAACTTTACATCACTGAAATAAGAGTATAAGAACAAACTAGTGAGTAAAAAGGCTAACTTAAACTAGGCTCGGGACAGTCTATTTATATCGATCTTCGGGTAACATAGCATCATCTTAGCTGATACTGCAAAAAAGTCCCAGTTATTCAACCAACACAATGTTTGATTCGAGTTTGGACCACGGAGCATAACTAGAACTAATTTTTGTTCTTACTAGTTGAGGTTCGCATATGATGACGCATTGTAGGATGCATTGTAGCGCATTCCATGAGGCAATGGGACCGCAAATCGTCTAAGCCTCAAAAATCATTGAAGTTGCCTGAAACTTTGTGTGAAAATACCGAACAAAATTCCTAAACAGAAATAAGGGGCCATATTTGATCAGGGGTTAAGGAATACCCTATAAAACCAAATGCTCGAATTTTGCCCTGACTGACATCACCGAAAATCTCCTTTTAAAAAGAAAATCCCGCAGCGTTGTTCAGTTGCATCCGCCACGATTATTGCTTCAAAACTCTTCAGTGACGAAGGCTTGTTTCTGTTGGTGGTGAATAATTACTTCATTTCCTTTAAATAAATTTGTGCGTCAATTTAAAACTTGTAACAAAGTTTGAGTAAAGCTTCTCAGACCACTATGTCATTTTGGATTTTCATTTTAAATATTAGAAGGTTTATTTATGTCACTTAAAGTTTTGATTAAAAAATTCTTTTAGAATCTGAGGAACGGTTTTTTTTCCTTCACTCTGCGTGTACTAACCAAAAATAAATTTTCTTACAATACCAGTTTTATTTAACTTTTGACAGAATTATTGAATTTAACTTCAAAAAAGCCACATCAATGCGAGCAACAGACTCAATCTCGCGCTCTTGAAGAAAGAAGTGGATGCCGGTCGGAGCTTCTCTAAACACACGCATGTATGTACAAACATAGCTTCATGTCAATGATTCGAAATAAATTTTGCCAATCCCAGATGAAGCTATGAGCCATGGAATCGAACTCAACTGAGAAACACCTTATTTCTTTTTCATCTTGTTAACCTATCTGATGTAAAATATTGACTTGTATCCTCTATTTACGGAAAATTACATTCTACTACTCTTGTTCATTTTCT
This sequence comes from Platorchestia sp. MABIK, assembly GCA_014220935.1. Taxonomy (NCBI): domain Eukaryota; kingdom Metazoa; phylum Arthropoda; class Malacostraca; order Amphipoda; family Talitridae; genus Platorchestia; species Platorchestia sp. MABIK. The sequence continues at coordinate 4,305 of JACJUY010006264.1, read as the reverse complement.
GATGCTAAATTAAGCCTAACAAAGCTAACTTTTTCTCAGTTAAACGATGTGTCGTAAGTAAATATTGAAATTGATGAGCAATTTCGACTGAAGATGTTGATCTGAGGGCAAAATATAGAATAAAATTAGTTTCGTGATGAAAAATTGCAGTCTAGTACGAGAATAACTGTAAAACTTGATTTGAGGTGTTAAACAATGAGCACAAAAGATATGACAAAACCAATATCTAGGATAAATTGATTTGTCTCCTCAGACACTGAGTTCTGAAATTAACCGTGAATCAATACAGTCTCATGGGTGAGAGTCATCTAACTTTGTCTCCGCTGGAATTTTTCATTTATCCAAGATGTGTTGAGGGAGACTTGACATCGCAAAAACACTTGCATCACGACCTTAGAGCTGACCGAAATCAGGACGCTTCTGTGTGCCCGCATTTCCTTATTGCTCCGAGAGCGGCGCTGGAGTGAACGCGGGAGGTGGAAGCTAAGATCTTGAGGATAACTTCAAGGGCCATTTTTCTTTTGTTAATTGAATCTACGAGCGTCATTCCATTGAGACCATCACGAGACGGGAGCCAATAAGGTAAATGAGGGCCTTCCTTTGTTTGTCAACTGCAGCCAATGAGAAAAGCGTGCAAGCTTGTGGACGAAACAGTCGAGTAACTGTCGAAGACATTGATAAGTCGCTCACTGTCTTCGTCTTCTCACAAAATTATGGACTGGAAGTACCCAGCAGCCCCTGAAGTAGAAGCTTAGTTTTGAGTGGAAACAGGGGGTCAATATGGATTCTTCACGGCTTGATCTGCGCATCAGGGTTTGCAGTCTGAAATCTGATTGGAAATTTAAGTGGCGAAACTAGGAAATTTTTCCTTATATCTGCAAGGTTAAGCTTTCTGAAAAAGCTCCTTGAAGCAAGGAAAATAACCGCAACACCTCACAATGTCGATTATTAACAACACACGCTGTGCTTATTTGTAACATTTTTGTGGTTCGAAGAGTCGATTTAGTTTCTGCTTGCCAAGTTTACAAGGTGAATATCCTTATGCATAATAGCCCTCGAAGAGCAAAAAGTGTCCAACAAGATAATAAAGTGCAGTTCGTGAAATAGCTTGGGAGCATAAGTGTTTCGAACGGGTGGGTGGGATGAACACCAGCTTGTTTGACAGCAGTTTTCATTTTCTGTATTGCAAGTATCAATAAAGCTGTGTGAAAAATGTGGAATTGCTTACGAAAAAGACAAGCCAAATTAGCGCTTATTTTAAAATGTTGAAAACTTTAGTGGGGAAAAAGCGCTAAAAGTCAAATGAATTTTACCTTAGATGACTCAATTCTAAGGAACTGATCATTGTAACTACCCATAGCTTTTCAGCAGGCGTGCGGCATCGACGTGCGCAATGACGAGTCAACGCGAAGGAGAACGTGATGGATTTTAGCACCAGAGATGTACCCAATTCGAGTAGATGGAACTGCGCGGTTATATTATTGGACAAAACATAATCACACTATTACCTTATTTACGATAGGAGACCATTATTGAAAATGGATGAACCATTATTTTGAAAATGTTTCATGTAAATCAATGTTTTCCGCCAAGAGCTAAAACCATAGAAATCGATGCCTCAAACCTCTAGTTTATGTGTACAGTATTTGTAAAAACTGTACATATTTGAAATAAATGCAACCAAAAATTGTAAAAATATACGTTATGAGAAAGTTACATTCATTAACATTCAATTGCAGAGTAAATGCAATATATCGATGCTCACGGCTTCGACTGAAAAAAATGCATCGCAAAAAGAAAAATTTATCATTGCAAGGTCTGTTCAGCATCGATTTGAAATTTCTCGAGTGTTGCTCAAGTCACGCCTTCACATGGAGGTACATGACGCTCTGCCTCTTGTCCGAGGGAGAAATATATTTCCAAGCCTTGCTTGCGGGAAAAATTAGCAATTTAATTAAAATTAAGAAGGCTTCTATGAATATCTAAATATATATAAAAAGTCATACTCAACCTGCGACTAATTCAATCTCTTTCACGGATTTGTAAACAAAGAACAAATGCTCTTCGTTTTTGCAGAAGGAACGCTTCTGTGGCAAAAATCAAAAATTTTTCGTTTATCATGTTAGTTAATATTATTGGTAGCACAGTTGATCATGTTTCGAAAAGTTATCTCTGTATTCTTGAAGTTTATTTAATTGTTGGCAGGAAAAAATATTTTCACCGACCCTAAAACCCTAAAAATTTATAACTGATGAATTCGATGTTTGAGCTCACGAAACGCGTAACGGTAATTTTGAAAAATAATCAGTCGAACCCCGTTGCAGTTTCAAAACTAGAATAGTTGGCGATTTTATTAGCGTTTCTATTGGTTTATTAATACAATTTTCTGTATGTGCAGATATTGTGAAAATAAATAAGAAGCACCAAAAGAACAGTACAAAAAATTTAAAATCGATAGATACATTGACCGATCTTGTCTTTCATAATTTGATCCAAAAAAAATTGAATGGATGTGTTTTAAAATAGGTAACATATAAACAATCGATGAGTAAATGAAAAATACTACCCACTGCACCGAGCATAACAAGTTCTCACGGACCTTTTCCCATTGGTTCCGTGCTTCTATTTCATGAAGGTCTAATCAAAAACTTGTTTTCTTATATTGGGAGGAATCAGTTTACTCGTATACTAAAAATTTGGTGTGCAGAAGAAAATGCGTAACAGATGATGAACTAGAAAGTTTCATGAAAAATTTGACTTACACAGAATTTCAGGTAATCTTTGCTATTTCAAAGCTGAATTATTTGGAAAGAGCGGAAAGCATCTGATTGATTGTCTTCTGATTCATGGTGTTAGAGATTTTAATTTTTTTCATCCAAAAAGCATGCCCATCATTTCGACTCAATATTTGCAGAAATATCTTCCATGAAGCTTTCCCTTGAAAACTAAATGAAAGATTTTTACTCCTCACTGTTTCTTTACTTCTCAAAACTCCATGAAAAATACTCGTTCTGGCACTTGCCAAGTCTGGTGTCAGGTTAATCTCACTGAACTCAGTGGTGTTTAACGTTGGAATTTGACTAAAATCTGCACGTTTTAATGTTATACTGAGAACATCTGGTAAGACTGCATACCCAGTTATTTACTGTACAAGGCATTCATGCTCCCACTCTCAAGACAAAGAGAGTGCGAGGTCCAATTTCCTAATGAAACTGATTCTGCCCCGTGGCTCTCATTAAATGCGATCAAATTATTCAAACCGAGATCTAGATCTAAGTTATGGCTTATAAATCAAATTATTATGAACCAGCATTCGATTAAATAAAAATAGGGATGCGTGAGCAATGAATAGAGGATCAGGTAGCTCGAAAAAAATGAATTTTGTTTATTCATCCCGACTTTCCGTTCGTGTGCAATGGAGAAGGAACTGACGACAAAATTCTAGTTTGTAAAACCTTTCTCAATTATGCCTTATAACAGGTCTGATTGCGCTTCTTACTTAATGAGATATTTAACGGGGCATGTGCATTCATAACGAATGCATTGCAAGGTAGAGAGTGACGTTAAATATTCCAATACTCCTATTTCTCAAATGAGCATAAAAATTGTAAAAAAGTTGTTATTTATTGGCTAACAGGAGCCTCCCGATTTGCATAGCACACTTCTCTGGCAGAATCCCCTTGCATTCCATAGAAAAAATATATATGAAACCTATTTCGATGTTCAAAAAAGATTTTAACACAATTGGCTTCACTTGACATCAAATTTGTCGCAGCAGCTAGAGGTGTACAACGCTTCCTTCCTTTAATGAGTTCAACAGATTAGCGCCCACAGTTGAGCGTAAAATTTATAAATTGAACAAGATTCGGTGGATGAAACTTCGTGTAAAATTTCTGGGGTAGAATTACCTGATGTTCCTAGTGGATATGAGCATAAATTCAGACGAGTGTTGGTTATTTCCTTGAAAAACAACCCCGCTTTTTCCTCCTCGAGCTCGAGTCGACAGCGTTCGAATTTCCTTTCACTTTCGCTTTATGTGTTTTGCGGGGCATCCGTGCATGCTTCCGTCGTTTTATGATCACGTGATGAGAATTTTGTAATCTTCGATGTTGTCTGCGCCGAAAAAATAAGTGTGCGTGTAGAGGAGCTGGATATAGGTTTAAAAGCCAAGAAAATATTGATGTTGAGCGAAGAGCTTCGGTGTGCGATGGGTGAGATGTCGGAGAACTTTCGAAAAAGTTAACCTAAGGCTACACCTGTGACATGCCGCGGCTAGGGCTGATAAAAACGGAAATCTCGTACCAT
>JACJUY010006263.1:14509-42364 GCA_014220935.1 Platorchestia sp. MABIK | reverse complement strand
CTGCCATCAAATAAAACCGTTTTTTGCATCACTAACCAACTCCACAAGAAGTGAATCCTCCTGATGGGATTGGTGGCAATTGACGAAAGCCCTAAGACTATCCAAGCTGTCAACAAGACAAGTGAGTGCGTCCAGTCAACACCCAAGAAGACTGCAGTCGTAGCTGTTGATCAGCTGTGATGCAGGCGCTTATCAGCCTGTCCGTGCGGCCCGTCAGCACCAGCCCCCTGAGCCCTCTGGTCAGCTTATCAAAGCTGGACTGGTCTGCTCACAGCAGCGGAAGGCCTTCCCTGGATATCAGGGTATATCATTAGTTTCCCTTACCAATAAATATATCTGCTGCACATCGGATTTACATCTTGAACATATTCACACAATCAGAATTGCTGCAGACAAGAACGTATTTCTTTTAATGATACATATCTTTCTGTATCTAACCTAATATTACCCGTTGTGTGCTTATTTATATATTTATTTGAATATCTGTTTAGTGTCCGCTTCTTAAGAAACATAGGATGTCTGAATTTGAGGTATCATGGATACCAAATTCCTCAGTGTATTGAAAGATGGCCTTACATGCATTGATATGTTTGACATTTTATCAGGATAGATTCGGTTAGGACATGATAGGTTAGGATAGGTAGGTGATGTTGACGGAATTTTTTCTTGGGTCCACTTAGCTTAAGGTTACCGTCCGAGGCCATCCAAAGCCAAATTTGGCCCCCCGCGGCACCCCTGACTACAATTTTTTTTTGTTGAAAAAGGATCATTATGGTATGGGTTAGGGGTTCCAAAAGGGAGCCAAAATCGTAAAAAATTGAGTGTTTCTTTTTTTTGTCGAAAAAGGATTCTTAGGATTTGGGTTATTGTGCCATGAAATATCATGGCGCAACGGGCACCAGAACATTCCCCAGGGGTCCAAAAGGGGGCCAAAATCATAAAAAATTGAGTGTTTTTTTTTTTGTCGGAAAAGGATCCATTCAAATCGCAACTACTCATTGAATTTTGATGCTAGAACAAAACAAAAGGCAGTTTTAGAATTCTTGGAACATTTATAACAAAGTTATAATTTAAAATTTAAACATTTTGAAATTTTTTTGTGATATGCAAAACTTTATAATTACATCTCAAACCATTATTTTTGGTTTTGGATCCATGTAAGATTTTTGGTTTTCTCAAATTTGAATGCAACTTATTAAAACTTTGTTAGAAATGTTCCAAGGATTCTAAAACTGTCTTTGGTTTTCTTCTAGCGTCAAAATTCAATGAGTAGTAGTGTCTTGAAACATATATAAAAATGTTTAAAAAAACTCATTTTTAGTAAGAAAATAAAAAAAATAAGGCCAAAATCGAGAAAATGTCACAAATAAAAAAGGTTTACTTTAAAAAAATACATATACTGACCAATTTTCAAGCGAATCAGACGAAAAAAGTTGAAAATCCTTGACCTAAATAAATGAGCTACATGGTGAGTACTCAAATAAAAAATATATCTATATGTTTTTATGCATGATATTTCTTATGTTGCATTGAAATTTACAAGGAAAATGTTGCACATTATTTGTACATACAAATAGATCAAAGAAATTGCATTCATGTACATAAATTGTCAGTGATATTGCAATTCAATAGGATATTTCCTTTTGGGCTCTCCTGAATAATAATACATTTCTACCATTCAAGACGCTACTACTCATTGAATTTTGATGCTAGAACAAAACCAAAGACAGTTTTAGAATCCTTAGAACATTTCTAACAAAGTTATAATAAGTTGCATTCAAATTTAAGAAAACCAAAACATTTTTATGGATCCAAACCCAAAAATAAGAGTTTGAGATGTAATTATAAAGTTTTGCATATCACAAAAAAAAAATTATCGAAAAGTTTCAATTGTAAATTATAACTTTGTTATAAATGTTTCAAGGATTCTAAAACTGTCTTTGGTTTTGTTCTAGCATCAAATTTCAATGAGTAGTAGCATCTTGAAATATACACAAAAATGTATCAAAAAACTCATTTTTAGTAAAAAAAAAAGCCTAAATCGAAAAAATGACATGAGTAAAAAAGGTTTACTTTGAAAAAATACAAATACTGACCAATTTTCAAGCGAATCAGACAAAAAAAGTTGAAAATCCCGGACGGCATCTTTAATTGGTTTGATTTTTGTGAGCCTGTCACATACTTTAAGAAATGGGAATTGTGTCAAACTATATGGGTTTTAGTTGTAAAAGTATAATAATTTAAAGTTGCTACTGTGTTCACCTATTCATGCTACATAGCTTTCACTCACTGGCCTTATGTGACTCATCGGGAATTCAAAGTAGTAAATTCAGTTAGCGGGCCTGATTAAATGCTGTAATTCAACTGTTAGCTAACTATTTTACTAGGTATGAATTGGCTCTTTATTTGATTATACTTTTACTTACAAGATTTTAGGCTTTCATTTTTATGATAAAATATGTATTATTGGAAATTATCGGTTGGATTTTGCCAATACCAATACCAGTAAAATGACCAATACTACCAATACCGATACATCGGTACATCACTACACGAAATGAATGGGCTCCCCACAAAGCAGCAACTGTGGAGGGTAGCAATTCAGCAATCAGAAATCATTCAAAATTTAAATCATGGAAGGGGAGGAATGAATCTATTAGATCAGTTTCATGAAAAATTTTGGGTAGCATTCAGGAAAAGAATTTGGTATTATCCATTGTAGTGGCTGGACCACTAACTAGGTATGATCAAATGTGTAATAATTTTAACTGATTGTTCTAATTTTCACAGAAAGAAATTAAATTCACAATAAGGCACTTAAAAATGGTGTTTGGTATAGGAATAATGAAAATTTCCATAAATTCATAAAAAGTCTATAAATAGGCTCTAAACAGAGAGACCCGTAGCACGGCTGTATCTCTCGAGTTCAGGCTCCAAAAGGCAAGAATGAATTTGTGCAGTTACAATGACACATGATAATCGAGATGATATGTACTATGTAACGTGTTTATTTCTATTAGAGTCGGTGTTCAATGTGAATACGTTTGTAATTGTATCGGGTCATGCATTGAATATTATAATGAATGGTGGACTGCTATGAATATAGGTAGAGAGAGGCTGTGAAACACGTATGTATGAATATATTGAAGATAAGATGTGAAGTGTACTCTCTTGTAAATTAAGTAAAACTCTGTAATGTAATATGGTCGGTTGGTTTTGTGAATTTGAGAAATAGCTCACGGAAAATAAAGTCAATAGATGAGTATCAAGAAATGTTTGTGGCATAGCACGATTGACCAGGTTTATATGTAAACTAGTGTGCACGGCCTGCCAAAAATGATGGGATTCCATATCTTTCTTGGAGAAATTCTAAAGATGTGGATGACAAACAAATATATCCATCCTAACAGTATCCGTGTTAAAAAATGTTCTTGTACTTGTGCACTGGAGAAATCGTATCACAGATACGGTCATTATAACTATCCTTCTAAGCGTGAATGAGAAATGGAAGGAGCGGACTCCAAACAAATAAACCAAGGTTATTATTAGGTAGTAGCAGGACCCGTGGAAATTCCACTGACAATGTCACCATTAAATAAAGTTGAAGGTGCATTTTAGATATTTTTGTAAATTTAATATAGTAGTAGCTGAAAATTCTATTTTAATTTAGCTTGTAAATTGTCAAATATTACGAAGCTAATGATTTTCTAAAAATTTAATAGCAAAAAAAGTACCAATAAAAAATATTAAAAATTGAATGATAATTTTTTTCAAAAAAGAATTAAAACTCAAAAACATTTTGGAGACCAGCTCCATCATCAGTTCTGTAAAATACAAAGAACAATCAATCTAACGCAACCATGAAAACACGATCAGCAAAAAAATTCCAGAATGTGAAAAAATTGAACAACTATGCATTAACTATCCGAAGGAGATATGAGCTAAGCATGTTATTTAAAATTGGTTTTTCCTTAAAAATATGCAAAGATTCCAAAATCCTAAGGTCAAAATCACGGAAAGAACTTCTCAATTCAGCAATACACAGCCACGCTGCAAAGTGCAGTGCAATTATGCATGATAGTGATTTTAAAATAATTGTCAGTTCTTTCTGTGATTTTGACCATAAGATTTTAGTATCTTTGCATATTTTTAAGGAAAAACCAATTTTAAATAACATGCTTAGCTGGTATCTCCTGCAGATAGTTAATGCATAGTTGTTCTATTTTTTAGATTTTAGAATTTATTGCCAATCGTGTTTTTGTGCTTGCGTAAGATCGATCATACTTTGTATTATACAGAATTGATGATGGATCTGGTCTTTGAAACGTTTATGAGTTATTATTCTTTTTTAATAAAAATGATTAAAATGTCCCCGAAATGATTTGGGGCCTATCGAATTTTAATTTAATTAAAAAATTCTTTTTTCCAAAGTATGTATTTTGGGATAAAAACACTATAAATGATAACAATTTTGTAGAGAAATTATTCATTAAGTATTGCTACTTTTGGAACCAGTTGATATTATAGCTAGTCTACGTTACGTTGCAGTACGATTAGAAACACTTATCCATCAAATGGATTTCATTTTGTTATTTTTCTCAACAAATAGGTAACAGAGCATAAGCAATTTTATTATTTCTAATCAAAACCTTAATTGTCAATATTGTTATATTATAAGATTTATTAGTGAATTATTTTATTAAAATACCCATATAGGGCTTCTTATAGTTCAATTTTAATATAATTGTAAAAGTATTGGTATTGGTTGCAGTATCGGTCAAAGTATCAGTATTTCCAAGTATCGGAGGATCGGTATCGGCTAAAAAACGGGTATCGGTACATCACTAATTCAAAGTGCAAATCTCCTCAAAATGATTTTTGATGACAAGCTATCGTGGAAGCCTCACTTGCTATCCTCAAGGCGGACTGTACCAGGAAGATGAACCTTCTTAAATGTGTCTCTGGTCTATCCTGGGGAGCGGGTAGTGCCACGTTGCTCCAACTGTACCGAATTCTAATTAGGAGTAAGCTGGATTATGGCTGCATAATTTACCAACATGAAAAAGAAACTGCGCTGACAACTCTGGACCCAGAACATAATGCCAACATCAGGCTCTGCACTGGTGCTTTCTGAACCTCCCCCACAGAGAGTGATGTATTCAAAATGTGATCATTCTGAATTGTGCCAATGAGGTTTATTTTTTCCTTTTCCAACTTTTCTTGCAGGGGCAGGGTAGTGAAGAAATCATGAATAAATCCATGACTTCCTTCAAGGACGAAATCCAGCAAGTAATGTGACAATTGATTCTCCATTGTTCATACCTTCTTGCCCACTATCTTTTCCTTTGTAGAGTTAGAATTTCATGAGCAATCCTTCACGAGAACAAAGACACCATAGTTTGTATTCAAAATGCATAAGTTTGCCACAAATGAATTGCTTCAGACTATGCCAGCCGAAATGTGGCTTCATTGATAGCCCAAATCTTTGGATGCGGTTCAACCATCTCTGTAAAGATTTTATTGTAAAGATCAAATGATGGCCGTACTTTGAAAATTTGATCATTTTAATCAATGGCTAATTATCTACCAAAAAAAGCTTCCCATAATGGTTGCAAATCACTTGCATGTCATCCACACCTTGTAATGGCTTCATTTTATTTCGTGTGTTGGAACATGTTGGCTAGAAAAGACGACGGTTAGGAACTGTATCATATGGTGAGAGCAAATTTCCAAAAACTTGATTTATTTCATAAGAAGAGATGCTAAGTTGGCAACCAAATTTCTGTGAATGGAATTTGTAAGTTTCCTCAATGATTAGGAAAACTATGTCTACATTCCAGAAATGTTTGAAAATATCAATGGGATCTAAGTGGGTTTGTTGCCATTCTTTCAGGATTTGAGAACTGTGAGGGTTGTTTGATGCAGAAATTTCATTGACCAAAGATCCTTACTCCATTGATTATGATTGGTAAACTTTGAGTGTTTCAACTTTGCACCATTAGGAGGAGGCTTCTTGGATTTTGGCTCGAAACAAGTGTCATTACGAACATCACCTTTGTTGGATGTGAGTGAGACTTCTTTGCCTGCATTGCTAACACAGAGCTACCTTAACACTTTAAGTGCAACGTGACCCACCGGTGGTCATTAAGGAGGTTTTCAAAATGCTGCTGAGCAACCAGAAGTCACTGACTCAATGTTCATAAATACCTAATGAAAACTAAACAAAGGCACGATCTATTTAATGTTTCTTATTTTCGAATTAGATCTCTAAAAAGAATTCTAATTTGAGGTGGACATTGAACTTCAGTTTAACCCGCCGCACTTAACGTGTTAAAGGCTGATGTTCTTGTTCACTAGCATGGTGTCATCATTGAGATCATCAACATTATCATTTTCACCTTCATCTGGGGGTACTAATGCAACATCTATTCCTTCAATGTCATCATCTTCTGAGTCAGGAAGCATATGTAGATACGTTACTGCATCTTCATTTTTTTAAATGTTCTGAAAAAGAGAACCCAAGTATGAAACAATTTGGTTCCTAAATGTTTTCAAAGTGCTCAAATTTCCCAAACATAACCTGTAAAACCAAAATAAGTAAGGACTTTCTGTACAGTTATTCCATGGGCCAGTAACAGAGGTCTGGGAGTGCCCATTCAAGTGGGTGTTAACTTTTACAACAAATTTTTTATTTGAAATATTGATGGATATTGTTAGCAATTTAACAGAAACTGACAGAATTCATAACAAATAAGGCACCAAATATGTTTTTCACAATTCATTATGAGTTTTATTATAAGAACAGGATGTATCTTGCTCCTGACATGTTGGTGAGGATGAGAATACAACACACAAAAAATACCTCATATGGAGACAGAGTAAAAACTATAGACAATATCTGCCTGCAACTCCTTAAATAAAAACAAATTTTCTTCCATCTGAAAGAAAAAAATTTCATGCAAGCTATCACTGTTCATGTGATAACTTGATTAAAATACCATATTTTACACCCATCTCAGTGGGCATGGGCATAAAATATGTCTCTTGTTATTTTTTGTCCCATTTATGACACATAACACCATTAGTTACAATTCAGCTTGATTCTTAGTGCCTGTATGGAGTCCGTTAACCTAAAGTGAAAATACTCAACAGAATTTGTTAGTTTGTTAAAGAGATTATGTATATCATTCAAGATGCGAATAGTATGACCATCGCTTCTTTTGATGTTGAAAGTTTATATACTAACATTCTTCTGACGGAAACCGTCAATATGATTTTAAATGCTCTTTTTTTGCTACATCAATGGATGGGATTTTGGGGCTTGGTTGAAAGCTCTACTTGAACTTATAGTTTTGAACTTCATGTTCATCTTTGCCTATCAAAATATATGAACAAGTGCTTCTTGGCATGGGTCTCTCTTTAGGCCATTATTACGGTATTTATTTAATGCATTTACAAGTATTTTTGTAAGCCATTGGTAGCAAAAAGTGCTTGTAGAATGTGCCACAATTTGTAAACCTTTATTTTACCAAAGATATATTGACAAAAGTTTTTTTTATTACTTTGAGATGATAATCATGCCACCATGATCAGAGATTATTCAAATTCTAAGCACCTTTCCATAAAATTTACCTGCATAATTTCATCACTTTTAGAATCGGAAATTACTAGAAGATGCCATACTTTTAAATCCTCTGTTTTTTAAACATTTCTCTTACTGGATTGGGTTCAAATTTTTACCGTTTTGTATATATAGGTTCAAAATTATTACCATCAAGACTTGACCTATTGAATTGTGCACGTAACATCAGTTCAAGCTTTGAATGAATTTGCACATGTCAAGGGAATGGAAAGACGTAGGAATGAAAAGGGTTTCTGGTTAAACTTTTAAAATGTATGTTGCCCGGTATTGTGCTTCAGTTTGCTTTTTGTTAGATCAGCATTTTTCATTACTGTAACTTGCGTTAGAAGACAATACATGCTGAACGCAACACTTTGTATAATAAAGTCCGAGGAATTTGTGTGTTGGTTCATAGCTTCAGCAGTCACCGCTCAAGGCGGAGGTGCGTTGTGGGTTACAAAACATAAATGCTTTATTTATCAGTTAGTTTTGACGTGATAGCAGTGCCGATATTTTCATCATTTCATGTTTTAGTGTGTTTATTTTGTTTTGATATGTTCATCAGTGAGGTCTTCAGTCGACCCCCAGACTGGGAGACTCGGGGCATGCCCAGCCACAACCTTACCGGTTCCTGTCTTTTTAGAAGAATCTATGTTCCACGCAACTTCGAGTTGAATCCGAAGTGTGCCAGGAGGCAGCTGTGGGTGGCGGTTTCTGGAAACCGGCAAACTCACTGGTTTCTATAACTGAGAGTATTTCCGTGGAAATGACCTCGCGTCTTCCCCGGCATTCATTCCAACCACAACCTCGCTTTCACTTCTACATGGGAATCGAAGATCAAGCCGGCTCCAAGCAGTCGACTCATAACAACTTTGTCTAGTTTTTTATTTCGTTGTTGTGGTAGTACTGAGGTTAGAGTTTTGCGCGAATTGCAAATCGTTTAAATCCATTAACTATAGGTGTCCGAATTTATTATTTGATTGTATCTTGTATTCAATTCTAATTTTGGTGTATTACATTGGCGGATTTTGTATGTGCTCTGCACTAAATTTCATTTAAAGTGTTGAATTTTAGTAAACTGTAAACCCTTATATTTCTTTCACAACCGGTTCACCCAAGTCGAATATTCGTAACCTGAACAGCACAGGCCATTTACTTCTCAGAAATTTTTTGTTCTTGAACCAGTATGCCTTCTTGTTGTAATTCCTGTTCAAATCAAGAAGTTCCTTTTTGAAAAAAATAATGAATAACTAGTACTCTTCAAGAGTCAATCTACCGTGTATTTTATTTTACTGGATTTTGGTGATTTTGCTGGAAAGATATCACGGGATTAGAGATCCTTTTTTTTTCTAATGTCATTTTCCTGCCACAAAGCTATGTGTTGTTTCCATCAACTCTTCAGAGGTGGATCAATTATCCACTGCAAAGATGTGATTGCAGGCATCAATTGTCTATGAGTATGGTGGTGCACAGTGAATATCTGGCAATGTCAATGTGATGACTTTACCATTCTTCATCAGTATTGCTCAGCACTGTGGAGTCAGACACTGTAGTGAAGGAATTAAGACCATGTTGCCGTTTGTCTCCCGCAGGTGAGATAAACTCGTAATCTGCTTGTTACTAAATGGCAACAAGTTTAGGTAAATAAAAATCTCCTACTTGATAAATTGCTATTGGAAAAATACAGATACAAATGAAAATGTAATGGGCGATAATGATTTGGTCGATGAAATATGGACACTGAAAAATGGAATGGAGCAATAAATGGAACTAAATTAATAGAGCAAAAATGAAGCTAAATATATGGAGTAAATCAAAGGTGTTTATATGGAGCATGGATAGGTGGGACGGAGACACTGTAGAAAATAAACCAAAACCTTAAATTAATTACCTGTCTATAGAAGTGACCGAGAGACCAGTGGAGGGAATGTGAGGAGATTGGGATGCAACATGCAAACATCTTAACTAGCAATACAATATAATACATGCAAAAGATATTTACAGAAATAATGAGGGAAAAATGGAATTTACAAAAAGAAATGCATAACTCAAAGAAACATCCTACACTATTTAACTTGAATGAATGAGAACAAAAAATAAAATAAATCTATAACTCGACAAAAAGAACGTAAAATAATAAATCAACTAATAGAAATCAAACAGCAAAAAAGCAACTGAATTTCAACCAAAATAAATAATAACAGAACAAGCAAGGAACAAAATATAGCAAAATTACTCATGTATCCTTAAGAAGAATAACTCATAAATTCACCTACCAGTGCAACTGGAGCTTCACTTTTACTTAGAATTTCCTTAAGGTCTTTACTAATATTTTATGGTAGTTAAATATATTACCAACTGAAAAGAATGATAATGTACAATTAGGTTATAATCAAAAAGAAAATAGCAATAAAGATTATTCATATGAAAAAAGGCATGAAGGCTGTGCTACAAAAAGTAGTGACACAACCCCTGGTTACAACCAGACTGCCTCATTCATCTATTTGGCTTCACAGCAAACAGTGCTGCAACCGCATAGCTGAAGATAATGCATATTACAATTTTGCTTTCTGCCTCTAATAATTTAGACTGAGGTATTTTACAATCCCTCTACATAGCCAAAGAAAATCCCATCGGAAGTAGTACAAATAGTTCATTTCCATTGCAAACTTATGTGTAGATTTTTAATGCATGCATGTGTTCTTAAGAATAGACTAAATTTTTTTTAACTTATTCACACTGACACTGAAGAATGAGCTGGTCTGAGAAACATTTTATAGGATGGTTTCCTTGTAGTTATCTTCTAATGAGATCCTGTGAAATTTGTCTATGTATGATTTTAGCACTAACTGCCTTCTTCATTTTCTAGTTTCTGGAAATCTGTAGTTGAATAAAAATTTGAATATTTACTCTTTAAATGTATGAATATTTTCAAGGTTACGTTCAGATATAGAGTAGAAGTGGTGGCTACAAATTCTTTCCTTTTAATTTTTCTATTTGAAGTTTCCAGGGTGAAAATCAAGTTGAACATTGGTGCACTTATATTGTTAGCAGAAATTTGTTGACATGGACTCAGATTCAGATGAGTGTGAGGCATCTGCCTCAGCTCTTCATGACGCAGGAGAGAAAGGAGGGCTTTCTTCCTGCGGTTACTGGTGAGTTTTTGTACAATTCTTTTCATTTGCTTCAGATGTGTATTGAAATGGACATTCATTAGTTCCTTCTATCCTTGTTTAAAAAGTGCGCAATTTGTGAACAAAAAGCATCTCACTGAAGATGAGACCATATTTTTTACTCCTTGAAAAGTGTTGTATATAATCATGAGGACATAGCAGGAGGGGGTTGCAAATACACCGAGTCATGACCAATACGCATGTGCAGATGTTAATGTGAAAATTTCTTCCTCAATAATGTAACTCATGACTGATAGAATTCTGCATTAGAGCAACATTCCTTAATGTTGGAATAGATTTTTTTAAAGTTCAGGAAAATTAAAAGATGCCTAAAATATTTATTGTAAGCAAGGACTACTCAATCCGAGAATGTGCTCAGCTCCGTCTCTGACTATGCTAGCAAAGGCCATTGAATGTATTAACATAAAATGTTTCCTCATTCTTAAATAAGTCGTAGACATTGACGTAACTTAATATTAAAACATTGACAGAAAAATGTAAAGTAATGAAATAACAAATAATCCCTTTTACTACCCTTTCAAAGTTAATACTTACCAACAAGTTGTAAGTTGGACAGACGGGCTTTCTTGCAGGATCCTCTCTTTGAATCTCATTTGTTGAGGATAGGGAGGCGTAAGGGGATCTACTACCCTTTATTTTACCTAATATACCGAATTTTTCAAATTTCACTGTTCACGTTTCTACTGCATCCAGAGAGACAAAAATGATTGCAAATATTTAAAATTGAATTCTGAACACATTTTCTTCTATAAAATTTTTGATTTTTGCAATAGAAAAAAGTTCTTGTGCAAACATAAGAAAAAATATATATATGCGCAAAACTTTTCCCACACTACAATTTTTTATGTAGAAGCATGATTGTGGTCTCATTGTAGGAACCTCGTAACGAAGGTTTTTTTGAATTTCAAACTAGAAAAAAAAGTTATTGTTACAATGTCCAACAATTGCAAAAATAAAAAATTTTCATAGAAGCAAACGTGTTCAGAATTCAATTTTACATATCTGTATTCATTTTCATTCACCTAGTTGCAATATAAATGTGTAAGCTGAGAATAGAGAAAGAATCTAGGATTTACGGGGGAGAAATTTTTGGACAAATGTTACAATAAATTTTTTTCTAATTTGAAATTCAAAAATTCCTTCAATGCCAGGTTCTTACAGTTCTTCCGCATCGAATGAGACCACAATCGCTCTTCTACGTAAAAAATTGTTGAGTGGGAAAAGTTTT
Source organism: Platorchestia sp. MABIK (assembly GCA_014220935.1). Taxonomy (NCBI): domain Eukaryota; kingdom Metazoa; phylum Arthropoda; class Malacostraca; order Amphipoda; family Talitridae; genus Platorchestia; species Platorchestia sp. MABIK. The sequence continues at coordinate 30,321 of JACJUY010006263.1, read as the reverse complement.
GTGCAAGTATATTATTTTTTCTTGTGTTAGCACAATAACTTTTTTGCTACTGCAAAAATCAAAAATTTTTATAGAAGAAAATGTGTTCAGAATTCAATTGTACATATTTGTAATCACTTTCGTACCTCTAGATGCAATAGAAATGTGAACAGTGAAATTTGAAAAATTAGGTAAATTAGGCAAAATACAGGGTAGTAGATCCCCTTAAACTAACTAATAATTCAATCTAGTCTAATCTTTTTTAAAGGATGTTTGTTACAGGATGGCATTCTTTTTGTTGTCTTTGTTTAAATTATGCAGGTTTTAAAGTAGGATATTAGACAATGTCTGGTATAGTTTCTTTAATGATAGTTGAAGGTTGTAAAATTCATCTATAACAGAACGAATGTTCATTAGCTTTGATGAAAATTAGTCCCTAGTCCTGGCTTTCTTTACAAACCGCAACTCCACTCTCACAAGTGCACAAGCCAAATATTTGAATATTAAAAACTAACTATTCTAATTCTATGGAGAATGAAAAAATTTCAAATAAACTTATCAGCCACTTATAGTACTCATCTTAATCTTCACAATGACAAAAAGATCTTGATACATGAAAAACTACGAGATATTGAGCCGCAAAGTCTAAAAGACTTGTAATGAGAAAGTGGCGTTCAAAGTGACCGAGCACCAGAGCGCACATGGCACCCTGTTTCACACGATTATTTTTCTTCAAAACCTACAAACTAATGCACAACTAATAAGTCACTAATACTTGCTGCAAAATGCAAAGGGACCCACACAATTTTTCCCTAAGAAATATTCAAAATATTCAAGAATTGAAAAAAAATACTTCCAGAGTAAAATAAGCTCTGACATATCCACAGCATGTTTATAACATTTGAATAAACATTTATAGCCCATGAAGTTTTTGAAATTTACCCATACCCTCTCCTCCCCTTTCTCCCAAAAAACCGTTTGATTTCCTTAACTCGTTCCCCGCGTATTGGACCACATGTGTACCAACAGTTAAATTGCCCATTTACGTGTCAGTATAAATGCACGACATTTTATTTATTATGGGACATTTCTAAAAATAATTTTCATACGAGGTGAAATGTTATTGTGCAATTGTATTTTTCATGTTCGTTAGAAAGAATTAGGATGTATTCTAGCTGGAAAATTGATTTCACTATTCTGCTACTTACAACCTAACCAAACCAACCCTTAACAGCCTTGGAAAGGCGGGGAGCGTGTTAAGGAACCTGAGGCTTCAATAGTAGCATTGAGTGATATTGACTTTTCATGAAAGAATAATTGTGCTTTTGATTTGGATAGATTGCTGAATTTTTATTGCAGCCAAATAGAACAAATGCTGTTTCTACCTACTTCTAATGAAAGCACTTCACGAATACACTGAATTATTGATTTCAAATTAAAATATACTTTCTATTTAAATCATTGATGAATTATGAGCAAGTTCAATTGAAGAATAATAGAGCACAATTACTTTTTAAGATTTTTTTCCTCTGCCCTGAGGAATTTCTCTACTATTTGGCAAATAATATTGAGAGCCAAAATTGAAAAGATGTTTTGGTTTCATTGAACTAAAAAGTAATTCAGTGATGGGCTCAGAATTTATAGAGCTCAAAATTTGATGACTGGTAAACACAAAGCTTTCTGATGCTCAATATCCACCAAACTGGGCATGGAGTACAATGTTCCTCTCTGTCAGCAGATCTAACGAGACTCTTTTGACACAATCATGAATCCCATTATAATTAATGCATCACTAAAAGTCTCACCACTGAAGAGCTTATCATTAGGGTTGCACACTTGCTAAGAATATGTCATGAACCAATCATTATGATGGATCAAACTAAAATAGAGATTTTGTTAAGGAGAAGTCAGTGCTGCTTGTTTTATTATGGACCATTTTTTTCAATTCACTGCTGTTCTTCTTTATTACTTGTTACTGTCTTTCTCAAATTGTATCAGATTTTATATTTATACACTTTTAGCAATTACAATATTTATGATATTTATGTGCACTGGTTAAAAGGAAAAAATTGTGCATATATTCTTCGTTTCCTTAGTTAGTTAGTCTTAGTTGGTGCCTTCCTGCTTCATTTCTTAGAGAGAAAATTTTTTTGTGAGTGAGGAAATTTGACTAACTTATACTGCAATCTAATTCAGACATGAAACATTTGGATCTGCGCATGAATTTGGTGCAGCAACAGTACTGGTTTACCTGTTAATGATGTTTGAAATATGATTATTCCATTAGATTTATTATTGTACATTAGAAAATTCAGAGAGTTAGGTAGGCCTTCTTTTTGTCAAGATAAAATATTATTTGCTATGTTAAGGACCTCCTTTTTTGGTTCACTGCTGCCCTGATTTTCCCTACTACTTTTTTATTCAACTTTTATCTTGTTTTATCAACTTCTTTCTAAACTTACTGTTTCTATGCCCCTTATGCATAGATTCCGCATTCCCTTATCTCCATACTAAATGGTGCCTTCCTCCTTCCTCTTTTTGATACGTTTTTTTTGTAGCGGTTAGGGAGGCTTAAACTAACCTATAATCTAATTAGAAAATTCAACATAGAGAACTGATAAATATAGGGATATTGTTTATTTTGATGTGCAGTGTACAAATGATTGAAGTGCTTTAAATTTGGTATATAACTGATTCTTTGTTGCACAACTCCTTCCCTAGGTTACAGCTACTTTATCTGTAGGAATTGTCCATCTCAGAAGGAAGATAAAAGGTCCCAAGCTGGAGATAAGGCAGACCTTCCTTTTGTTGAAGTAGGACAGGTTTTTGTTTTTACAAATAATATTTTTCAATTTACTGCTGTTTTTAAGAACCTCTAACTTACATCATCAATTTGAATCCTGTTTCATAAATTGGTTTCTTAGCTTATTGTTGCTGTGTGAAAGAGGTCTTGTGTGAGAAAATACTTTCTTCATAGATTCTCTGTTTCCTAAACTCTATTTCAAATTGTGCTTTCCTCCTTCCTCTGTTCAGAACACATTTTTTACGATTAGAAAGGCATACGTTAATTCATCTGTTCTAAATCTAATGCATAACTGAAGTTTTGTAAGAATAAAAACCTTGAAACTGTACCATAAAATATGAATCTCCCTGACCTTCATTTAGCCTAGTGTTTCCTATCCTATCTCAATTTAACCAAGCTGGAGATTATGCAGCCTAGCAATTTCAGTAGATAGCAGTTACAGTATTGCCTCAGTTTTTTCCACAAATTACTTTGGTCAAATGTAAATAGCATACAAAGGGTAGTCAAAAAGTTCTCAGACAAATGCCATAATTTCTTTATTTAACAACTCATTACTTTTATTTTTCTACACAAGCTACAAAAGTCTATACACTTTTGTAATCTATGTTTACACCTGTAAATCCCTTCCTGATAGAATTGAGGGGGTTCTTGTTCCACTAGGTTCTGTACAAGAGAGATGTTTTCTTCATTTGTTGCTGTGGTGGGTCTTCCTCCTCGTGGGTCGTCATCAAGTTGGACTCTTCCCTCTTTAAAGCGTTTAATCCAATCATAAACGACTGCTCTACATGGTGCAGAGTCTCCATAAACCTGCTGTAAAGCTTCAATGATCTTAACAGGTTTCCAGTTTAGTTTAGTTAAAAATTTGATGTTAGCTCTGATCTTAAAATTTGCCATTTGAAGGGTTGAAAATTACTATTTTGAGATGCAACTTCTCTCGATGCTGACCTGACATAGACTAATGAGACAGCTGCAAGTTATCAAAGAAGCTCTAAGGACAGGTTTCAACTTGTAAAATCTTGTAGATCTCTGTTCAGTTCAAAATTATGGCATTTGTCTGAGAACTTTTTGACCAACCCTCATACATGTAAAAAAGGCCAAATTCTCTTAGGCTAATGGTTTAACATGTAATTTTTGAATTCATAGTGCTTAGATCTAAATATATATATAAGATGGAAACATTTCAATCATTGTTGGAAAATCCGCTTCAGTATGGGTCATTTTAGTCATCAATGTTTCCTCAACGTATGTATTTGGACAATTTTTCCATTCTAAAATAGTAATTTTTTAGTGTAAATTTACTAAAAAGAAAACATTTTGAGCATCACTGTGATAGTGCATATACACTATACTAGTACTAGGAGTTTAATTAGGAGGTAACTTTAGTTGCTAATCTATATGATCACTAAACTTATATTACATTGTTGGGTTGTTTGTTTGGTCATCATTTATCAAGCCGTGGTGTTAATGAAAACATGCAGTAGAAATTCAGTACTTATGCCCGTGGAATAAGATTTAAAAAATGGATAAAATGTTCTACTAAAGCATTGAGAAAATTGAGCCAGCTCCAAATTCCATATAATTAAAATTTTTCTTGACAATTCTATAACACTTTATTGAGTGGTTGGTGTGCTTCAGAAGATAGTCCATGAGTTTTCCTATCTTTGAACATGTTTATAGTACCTGAACATCTTTAGATGTGCTCACAGCATCCACTCGAATCAATTTCCTATATTGAATTGGTGTATGACAGTGGTAATTTTAGATATTCCAGCAAAATAAGGAACATCTAGTAAGAAGCTCTTTAAGTTATATTTGTTCTTTATTGTCTTATTTGATTTTGCTAGTTAGTATTTTTTTCAGTTTGTAGTCTTGAAAAGCTGGTATTTTGTGCAACATGTGTGTGATTGAAGCTTAAAATTTTATCTCAATATTCTTCAACTTGTCTTCCTCATCAAGAGGGTACATAATTTTATTGATACTCTCAGCAACCCCTCAAGGGGATACAGCTATTTTATCTATGGGAATTAGCACTGTAGTGAAATTATTCAATACGTGTTGTTGTCCTTATGTAGTCTGAGGCAGTGCTGTAATATATATAAAGCTCCATCCTGCAACCGCCTGGCCTAAGCCACTTGGAAGCCAAAGTTAGCGGCTGCACGACCAGAGCTGGTCAGCTGCGTTAGGACTTTCATACAGTGCACTTGGATGCAAGCAAGCCAATAAGCTTTTTGCCTGATGCTTGTGCAAGTCCCTGCACCGTGCTTGGGTTATCCTGCGCCCTATTTTACTATTGAACTTTAGGTGTTTCATGAGTTGTGTGGGGTGTGTAGTCGGCAGGAGATTTACGATCTTACAAAGAGGGATGGCTCCCGCAAGACACGCCCTGAGCTGATACATGTTCTGTCTGTCCTACTAACTGTGTTTTAAATATATTTGTTTATACTTGTCCGTGCCGCACCTTATCCTAGTGTCTGGGCCTAGCTGTTGTAGCCTGAATAGCTAACCCTTGCCTGGCTGGCACCTTGACAGTTTCAGCTTCCTAGTGGTGAGACAATTTGCAGGCTGGTTCCACTACAGCACTTTTAGGGGGAAAATGTGTAAGGGCTCAAGCAGAGAGTTAGGTAGGCCTTCTTTTTGTTGAAATAAAATGCTTTTGGTTATGTTAAGGACCATCTTTTTTGGTTTACTGCTGCCTTGTTTTTCAGCCTCTATTACTCTCTTTTTCAACTTTTATCTTGTTTCATGAACTTATTTCTCTACTTACTGTTTCTATGCCCCTTCTGCAGGGATTCTGCATTTCCTTATCTTCATGCTAACTGGTGCCTTCCTCCTTTTATCTCTTTGAAGCGCTTCATTTTTAGTGGCTAGGGATGCTTAAACTAATGTTTAATCCTAATCCTTAATTTTTTTTGTTGGTTGAAGCATGTGTTATGTTGTTGGTTAACCCATTGTCTACTGGTGACAACTTCAGTGGCCATCTGGCCAAGATAGCCAGATGGCCAGACTTACCAAATGAAAATAAGTTACCTCCAGAAAGAAAACTTCTCTGCCTCATTTGAGGCCCAAACCATCGAAAGCGCGCATGCCCTCAACTAGAAATGTCGTTCCTCTGTCAGACCAAAGCTGACACACCATGGCACTAAACGGGTTTGGGATGGCCTTCATCCCCCGCAAATTCCCATTATGAGACCTGAATGCTACATCATTGCCGAATTATGCCGTGATTCTGTCTGAGTTTTGAAAATGGCAGGAAAACCCTTAAATAATAATAAAATAACAAGTTTATCTTACCTGCAGGATATGAACGGCAACAAGACTAAACTAATAGAGCATGTAAAGAATTAAATTCATGGAACACAGGAAGCCAGAAGGAGACACAGTGGAGAGTAATTTAAAAACCTGAAATCAATTACCTGCCAGATGAAGCACCTATGAGACCAGTGGAGGGAACTTTGAGAGCTTGGGATAATACATATGAATGCCTTGAACCAACAACATAACGTAAAGTATGCTGCAAACTTAAATATAGAAAACAAGATTAAGTTACATTGTATTCATGAGTGAGATGGGTTAAAAGATAAATAGAAAAGATGCTTTACTATTATAAGAACAAAATGAGAGAACTACCAATGAAAATTGCAATTAAATAGAAATTTTACATAGTCTTAACTTGATTGAAAACAAATTAAATTGCATAACTCAAAACATTGAATATAAAGTAATGCAAGTCAATCAAAAGAATTTAAGAACTGAATATTGATTAAATAATAAACCAAGCAAGCTAATAAGTAGAATTATGCATGACTACCTCAAGAGAGATAACTTGATAACTCACCAGTACAACTGAGGGTTTACCTAGGACAATTTCAGGCTTGGTATTGGTGTCTTATAGTAACCCTAAAATTACTAGAAAAGCTATAAGTGAGAATAGGCTATAATAAATGAGGAAATATAAATGAAATTATTTGTTTGAAGAGGCATGAAGACTAGGCTACACAAAGTGCTCAATGCAACCCCTATTTACAATTCCATTATTTAATATGTTAATAAGCTAATTGAAAGAGTAATCTTATTGGCATCATGAAATGACATGCGGAAAAGTAGAAAAAATGTTCTTCGATTAAAAATCGGCAATTCACTGATCTGTCAGTGTTTTTCTAAAGCTCAATTGAAGTGTCTGCTCAAGTCTTTTTCAGAATTTGTGTAGATTTTTACTTGATTCTTCAGAATCGTCACAATTTATTTTGCTGGTATTGGTTCATTACATGTTTTGCATTTCAAACTGCATGCATTTGGGAAAATAATTGATTTTTTAAAGACTTCTTAAAGAAATAATATTGCGCATGTAGCTGAAAATATTTTACTTGATTTTTACCTATAAAATAAACTCAAACTACAATTGAAGCTTATAAAAATCCAGTGAAACTGGGCATTTGGTGTTTGTTGGAGACCTAATTTGAACTACCTTTTTTATACAAATTTCTTTGGTGATAAAATTTTCTGTGAGCACAAATGGTATAAAAATAATGAAATGTTTCAGTGGTAAACTTCGGACGTTGGGCTGCACTGAGCTGATGTGTAATCAGTGTGGCTCCTGGTTCCACGAGTCCTGCATCAGCTACCAGCTGGGACAACTTGTGCCATTCATGCTCAACTATTGCTTCACCTGCAAGACCTGTTCCAGTACCGGGGTTGAGCAGTTCAAGAAGTCGCAAGCTCGTAAGTATAATTATGGACTCAAAATTTAAAAAAAAATAGGATTGCAGTATTTATCAGTTATACTGCAGCTATTGTAATGACCATATGAATATTTTATTAATCAAGTACCTACTCTGAATATGGTTGTGGCTAATATCATGAAAGTACTAAGGTTGGCAATTGCAAAAATCGAGCTAGGTAAATATTTATGGCCCAAAATATATTGAAAAAAGTGAACTAGCATTGCTTTTATGGTCAAATTTTGTAGATTCAGTTAGGTGTTAGTTAAAGTCTTCCTAGCTGCAAAAAAGGTGTTCCAAAGAGAGAAAGGAGAAATGCACCATTTAGTATAGACAAAGAAAGCAGAATTTATGTACAAGGCACATAGAAATAAAAAGTTGAAATGGAAGTACATGAAACAAAATAAGAGTTAAAGAAGAAAGTAGGTGCTGAAAAAACAGGACAACAGTGAACTAAAAAAAGCAGGTAACAAAGAAAAAAATCTACTTTATTTCTACTAAATAAGACCTACCTAATTTTTAGCTCAGGACTTCTCATATTCCGTCTGGGAGTGCTAATTCCCATAGGTGCATTCCCTGGATGTGTCAAATTTTGCAACATTAAAGATTTGACTCTTTAGCTTCAGCATTTGTGGAACATGTGGCTTTAGTAGTTAAAAAATGGGTGGCTAGTTTGATAGTTTAGCTTTTTGAAAATTAGCAAATAGTTGTTTTTGACTGTTTTCGTCTCTGTCAGGTATCTTAAAATTTCTCCTTATGTGAGGCATTTTATTTTTTCCATTATATTGGTGTGAAGATATTTCCAATATATCTTTCCTCATTAAAGGTAACTTGATTCAGAAATTGACCTTAAACAATTGTATTGCAGAGTGAGGTATTCTTTGAAATTATTTGTTGCAGAAGTGTGCTGGAAATGGCATTTGAAAGTAGGTTCTTCACTTTCGAGGCCAGTGAGATAATGGCTCCCTTGTGTTATTTAGCAAGATTGGATTATACAATGATAGATTTAAAGTGAATGAAGTTATACTCATTATGTGCTGATAAAAAAATGGTAACATCTACAGGAGGTGTACTTGATAAATGCACTGAGCACTTGCTGAGTGTAGAATTTCAGAAACCAGTTTTGAAAATACATGGAAAGTCACAATAGAATTCTTAGCATGCTAAGGTTATACATAGACTGACATGTTGTTTTCAATGTACAGGAAGTCCCCGGCTTTTGGCATTTTGACTCGCAGCAATTCGTTGTTACGAATGAGCGCCCATTAACTTTATTAATTCATGTTCTGCTTTACTGCCATCCGTTCGCAGTTGCAAACCGCGCGGAGCGCTAGTTCTTTTTTTTGCGCAGCTGAATACGTGATAATGCAGCACACAAACGAGAAATATTTCAATGTACATGTTATCATCACTAGTAAGTAGAATTTACATATGTAATAGCATCTTTCTCTGATGTATAGGCCTAAGTTCTGACTTATATGCCAAATCGTTTTATGAACGTCCGTAATAACAAAACTCGTTCGTAATCCGAGGACCTCCTGTACTGTGAAATATCAGTTAATGAATTTGATCAGTTTAAACTATCCTATTAAGCTTTAATGTTTTAGGGTCGAAATGTTAGTGAGTGAAAAAAATTTTCATTTAATTTTGTAGAAAATGAAATTTCACGTGTAACCTTACAAACATTGTAAGTCCTTCATTGTTAAATGTTTCTGTGTTTTATGCACCACCTTGAATCAAGGTTGTACTGGTAGTAAATTTTTCATGCACTGCCTGCTTCTGATGTTTGATTGTGGTATAAGCCCTATTCCCAAGTCATGCTATTACTGTCAAAAATTCCACTGTTACCCTGATTTTATTATGACTCCTACAATTTCGTCTTTCAGTGCCTTAAGAAGGCTAAAATGATTTGGTTAGGGTAATAATACATGAAAAGGAGGCACAGTTAGATGAATCTACAACGGTCACTGTTGATTAAAAAATTTGCTTGCTTTAGGTGTATTAGTAGCATGCCTTTTTTCTTCTGTCTGCCAAGGTGTTTGATTGCACACTTCCTTTACTCATTTTTTATTTATTTGCTATAGTGGCAATGACTCCAAGAATACTTCCTAATTCTGCAGAAACTACTTGAGTCTGAGGAAAGAACCTGGAAACCAATGGACTGGCAAAATAAAAGTTAGCACTTAAACCCCACAGAACAAATCAAGGATTTATTGAACTGAAGTTCAGATCTTAGAAATTCTTTCAAAGCATGTTTTTAGAAAATTCTAGATAGAAACTATGAATTTGATGTTTATTTGCAAAAAGAATCACAGGATAAGGGGGTCATCCCAGGCCTCTGTCGATCCGATGAGCATTTTTTATGTTTTTGTTGAAAAAGGACCCTTAGGTGTTCGACTATTCGATCCTAAAATTTTATGGCGCTACGGACACTAGATCCCTCCCCCCAGGGGGGGTGTAAGGACACCAAAAATCCAGAATTTTCAACCTCATATAAAAAGAAAACAAAACAAGAAATAAAAATTTAAAACCCTAACTTTGTTTACAATGCTTCAAGGATTTTAAAACTGTCTTTGGTTTTGTTCTAGCATAAAAACTCAATGAGTTCTATTCTTTTGAAATATCAATAAAAATGAACTAAAAAAACCCATTTGTAAAATTTTTTCAAAAAACTAAAGCCTGAATCAAAAAAACGAATAGAAGAAGTTTGGTTTCTTTTCAAAAGTTACATATAATAGTCAAATTTCATGAGAATCAGACTGCTAATTTGAAAAAAATAATTATTTTTTTTGTAAATTACAATTTACAGTGTGAATATGAAGTTATGCATGGAGGTTATCGTAATAAAAACAAAAACAGCATTCAATTACCTAAATTGTTCATTATATTATACTTCAAAAAAATGTTGTTTTTGGCATATAACCCAAAACCTCTAATTTTCAACATTCAAAAGAATTGAAGTTGGTGAGTTTTCATGCTAGGAAAAAATAAAGACAGTTTTAGAATCCTTGAAGCATTGCAAACAAAGTTACAGTAGCTTTTTTTCCAATTTTACACATGATTTTTTTTTTTCACGCTAAAAACCCAAAATTTGTTAGTTAGTGATAAAATATGATTTGTTATGATTTGATTATGATTTGTTTGTTAGTTAGTGATAAAATATCTTATATAAAAAAAGACAAATTGAAAATAGAAAATTTTCTACTGTAACTTTATTTGCAATGACTGTAATGTTTGCAAGCATCAAAACTCAATGACTTCTATTCTTTTGAAATATCTATTAAAATGTACGAAAAAACAGTTTTTCGTATTTTTCAAAAAATAAGGCCTAAATGGAAGAAGTTACAGGAGTTTAAATATGTTTTGTTTAAAAAAAAAATACATATACTGGCCAAATTTCAAACGAATCGGACAAATTTTTAAAAATTGTTGAAGTGACCCCCTTTAGCCCAACTTCTTATGAAACAGTGTGATTTGTTACCATTATATTTATAAATAAGAGATATTTGGTTCCTTCAAATGATTATTTGCTCACAAAGTAATTGTAGAATTCTTTGTTTCATCAAATTTTTTGGGACAAATGTAACTTTTATGTTCTTATTCTCATGACTCGTTATTTTATAGACTGAAGTATTAAATTTATATGTTATTAGGGTGTCAATTGAGTGTGAAGAAATTCAAATTAACTATCCTAACATGTATTTTTTATAACTGCATGCTAGGTTACTTTATGGGAATGTTTTCAACGGTTAACTTCAGTGATATTAGACTGATTTTTTCAGATCATGAACACAAATTTTTTTATCTGTTACAGAGTTAAAGACAGTTGTACTAAATGGGAATAGCCGTAGAATAAATTTTTTTTTTTTGAGAATTAATTATTATGCATGGGCTTAAATGTGTTCCTGGCTTGAGGAACGTACTGCTGAATGAGACACAATTTAAAGGCTACACCAAACTTTATTTTTTATTTTTATGTGTAAGGCTACATTTTGAAGAGAAAACAATTTCAGCCACTGATTTGAGTATCCAGCAACCATTGATTCTGAGTTAAAAAATGAAAATTGAAACACAGTGATTGCTTTAGTTATTTCCTGCCCATTCTAGCTCAAAATTGAACCACTTCGTCATTCACATTCGAATTTGTTTTACTCAATGTGCTATTTCAGGAAAATATTCCTATTGGGTGAGGGGCATGCAGTACTTCCCAATAATCCTGGGCAGGGTGATGTTCTTTATGATTTCATTGATGTAAGTTACCAAACTTTGTTCAGTAGGATGCTTATTAATTTAACACATTCCCTGCATTTCTGTGACTTTTATTAGATTTGGTTAGGTTCTAAGTAGCAGAATAGGGAAATTGATTTGCCAGCTTGAAGAAATTTTAATTCTTCCTAATGAATATGAAAAATACAATTGCACGATAGCATTTCACCTCGTGTGATGACAATTATTTTCAAAAAATGTCGCAAAACATACAATGTCATGCATTTATACTGGTGCGTAAATGGGCAATTTACCTGTTGGTACACATGTGACCCAATACGCAGGGAATGTGTTAAAACCTAAACGGTTGGATGTAAAATGTCATTGAACCTTAATAAATTAATTTGTTCAGAATTACATTTTTACTTTTTCTTTTCTATGGTCAAGATCCTTGAACTAGTAGTTGGTTTCAAAATAAAGTATACTAATCAAATTTATTTTTTGGCAGTCCATCCCAAATACAGAAATAGTTCATATTACCCTCTCATTGAAAATCATAAGACTCATTTTGAAACTTAGTAAAATAGTACTGTTCAGCAGTAGTGGCGTTCATCTCAGGAATCGGCTGTGGGTAAACACGTTGACTGCGGCATGACCCTCCAGTGCTCACTGAAGAAATTTGCAAGAAGGGGCATGAGCCATCGGTGGACCAACCCAATTCCCTGTACGATTCATCATAGCCAAATGAAAGGGCAATCAATTTTTGCAAGATTCAAGACTAAGTAATAAAATTCACTTTAATTTTAATTAAAGCTTGAAGTTCATTTTAAGTTGCAGCAGTCAACGTGTTAAGATTTGTGGTTAGAGAAGACTCTCGATCTTTGGTTCTGTCTTGTGGACGGAGCTGGGATATTGCACAGCTAATTTCCTGCATGAGGGTCATTCATTCTTTACTTCAATTTCACAACTTTGTCTCTAACTTGTGTTGATGCGTTTTCTTAATCATTTACTCCAGTGGTGTCACATGAACTGAAACTCCACCACCTTCCTCCATGATTATTGCTTATGTAAGGCTTTCTATGTGTTCCACAACTTAGGTTCATAAAAAATGAGGATAAACTGTCTATATTTAAGAATGATTATAAAATAATAACAGTGCTCATAATCTCATCAAGAGAACTGGCCTGTATTTTTTCTTTTCAAATTAAGGTGAATCAAACGTAAGTTTCGTAATGTGCAATAACATCTCCAAAATATCCTATTGTCATCTAACTTAACTAGAGATGTGACTCAAAAAAAAAACCGTTCTTTTTTTTTTATAAAAACGTGTTTTTTTTTATAAAAAAAACCATGGCTAAAAAAACGTGGATATTTCAGTTTTTTTTAAATATTTTGTTTGAAAATAACTCAGCAAGAAAAAGATCCACATTACATTATTTGTTTTCATGTCAAATTTTAAAGTAAAACAGCATACTTCTTAATTCATGATTTTCTATAGTTGTATGAAATTTTTCATTTTCTGTGGTTTCATGTTTTGATATTTCATTTATTTTACAATGCACGTGAACCACCTTCAACACCCCAAATAGTGTGTTGTAATAATATATATTTACTTATGGTCATTGATAGAGATGTGACCAAAAAAACTATGCTTTTTTTTAAATGTTATTTTTACAAGAAATCATGACTAAAAAAATATGGATATTAATATATTTTATGTGACCAAAAAACCCAATACTGCTTTTTTGAAAAAACATTGTTTTTTTACAGAAAAGTAATGACTAGAATAACATGGATATTAATACATTTTATGTGACCAAAAAAACACGCTTTTTTAAAATATGTTTTTGTTACAAAAATCATGACAAAAAACACGGATACTAATATATTTTATGTGACCACTACAACTATGCTGTTTTTTTAAAAAACATCTTTTTTTACAGAAAAATCATGACTAAGAAAACGTGGATATTAATATATTTTATGTGACCAAAATCCTTGCTTTTTTAGAAAAAGGTATTTTTTTTTACAAAAAAATGGACCAAATAATGGATATTAATGACTTGTTGTGAAAAGTTTTTTTTAAAAATAGCATGGTTTTTTTTTGGTCAGATAAATTCTCTTACTACCCATGTTTTTTAATCATGATTTTTTGTAAAAAAAATTTTTTTTAAAATGCATGGTTTTTTTATCACACAAAATGTATTAATATCCATGTTTTTTTACAAAGAAGTCATGACAAAAAAATTGATATCAATGACTTTTTTCTAAAAAATACATGTTAAAAAACATTGATTTTTTGGTCACATTAGATATATTAATATCCATGTTTATTAAACATGATTTCTTGCAAAAAAAATGGTCAATATGCAGTTTGATGCATTCACGGAAATTAAAAATTTCATTCCAAAGAATCACTAGGTACACATTTGAAAAAGTTTTAGAAGAATGACATTCTGCTCGCTGATGCGTTATTTTTGAGTTAATCAAATTTTGAATTTTAGTCTTTCATAGTAGTTGCGTTGCGCGCTTGAGCTGTTAGAGTACGCTTGGGTACTTTGTAATTTATTATTAGCCAACCCCGCAGAGCCTGAACCCACTTCTAGGATGTTTTAGTTAATAACACAATAATGGTTTCACTCAAAAATATTAGCGGGACTGGGGTAGTGAATACTGAAATCAATATGCAGTTGACATCAGTTTCAATATGGTAGAACATTAGAAAAAGCGTACGAGTGAATACCCTAGATTCAAGTATTCACTTCCCCAGCCCCGTTAAAATTTTTGGGTGATAATGTTTATTGTGTTGTTTACTAAAACATCCTAGAAGTGGGTTCAGGATCCGCGGGGTCAGCTAATAATAAAATACAAGGAACCAAACTTACTCTAACAGCTCCAGCTCAAGCGCGCAACTGACTGGAACTGTTATGGAACACGAAAATTTCAAAGTTAAATAACTCGAAAATAATGCATCAGCAAGCAGAATGTCATTCGTGTAAAACGTATTTAAGTGTGTTCCTTCAGTGATTCTTTGGAATGGAATTTTTAATTTCTGTGGGTGCATCAAACTGCATATTAACCAAAAAATGTGAAAAAAGCAGCATGGTTTTTTTTCACATAGAATATATTAATATCTAGGTTTTTTATTCATGATTTTTTGTAAAAAAAACATGTTTTTAAAAAAACTGCATGGTTTTTTTAGGTCACATAAAACACATTGTTTTTTTAGTCATGATTTTTTGTGAAAAAACAGCATGGTTTTTTTTAGTCATATAAAATATATTAATATTCAAATTCATAAGTCATGATTTTTTGTATAAAACGTTTTTTTAAAAAAACATGGTTTTTGTTCACATAAAATATATTCATATACATGTTTTTTTACATTTTATTTTTTTTAAAACATGATTTTTAAAAATATGTTTGATTTTTAAAAATCATGATTTTTTGTAAAAAAAACATGTAAAACAAAACAGCATGGTTTTTTGGTCAAAATTTATTAATATCCAGTTTTTTAGTCATAATTTTTTAATAAAAAACATTTAAAAAAAAAACAGCATGGTTTTTTTTGGTCACATAAAATATATTAGAATCCATGTTCTTTAGTCATGATTTTTCAACCCTACTGTAAAAGTGGTGGAAGATAACCCACAATTACCAAGAGGAGTCTAAGAGAAACAGCAGGAGCCACAGAACTTATATTGATGGAGTCAAAATTCAGAGCTTATAATCTCTACCATGTCTGAATATTTTGGTCACATAAAAATAAAATCAGACATAGTAGAGAAAGTAAGCTCTGAATTTTGACTCCATCAATATAAGTTCTGTGGCTCTGACTGTTCCTCTTAGATTCCTCTAGGTAATTGTGGGTTATCTGCCACCACTTTTACTGTATGGTTTCATTTTGATATTTTAATTACAAAAAATCATAACTTAAAAACGTTGATATTACTATATTTTATGTGACCAACAAAATAAACAGACATATACCTAACAAGATTTGAATGTGTGCAAAAAAACACATGAAAAACATGTTTTTTTTGCAAAAAAAAACGGCCATCAAATAAAATTGTTTTTTTGCAAAAAAAAAACTGCCATCAAATAAA
>JACJUY010006263.1:0-12084 GCA_014220935.1 Platorchestia sp. MABIK | reverse complement strand
AGATTCCACGTTCCCTAAACTCCATACTAAATGGTGCCTTCTTCCTTCCTCTCTTTGGATCGCCTTTGTAGCGGATAGGGAGGACTAACTAATAATCTAATCTAATCTTTAAGTTAAGATTATAAACACCAAATGGTTGCGATTATTATCAGTTGATACGTGAATCCTACTCATCTGTTTCGAGGTATTGTAAAATAAGGCAAACTTTTTCCGTTAGTATAACAATTAAACATTTAGATTTTTATTAACATGTACTTTGTTTTTGTTTCATGTTTACTCATCTAGTTTATTTTCCAATTTGTTCTTGAGAATTAAACCCGTTTTCACGTGAATTTGGGCCATTTCTATTTACAAAAGAATTTTACTCCTTTGAGTTGCTAGCTAACTAGCACTTGCATTGGGTAGCTCTTGCATGATTCAATGGCGAGGAGTTAATAAATTCGTGTCACGTATTTTTCGCGCAGTTTTAGCTTGTTAAATGTAGGAATATTCATTGTTTTCTCCCCGGGAAATTGCACATCGTTATTTGGGAATAAGCAGTTATCATTGATGGCAATAGCTATTTATTGCGGAATTAGCCATGTAAGCGCCTATTTTTTAGTTTGAATGCTCCTATTTTTAGATGCTTTGCCTTTCCTCTTCCCTTCTTGGTTTTCTGTGAGGCGATCCTGAGCACCATGAAGATCACCTTGTGCAGTAGAGTCTTGCTTTTGTTTTTCTTTAGTTCTAACTTCACCTTTAGTTTCAGTCAGGTGCTTCTGCCATTTTTTTGCGACTGTATCAGCATTTTTCAACTGGGACTCATTTTTCAACTTCGGAGACCACTTGACCTGAATCTTCACTAAGTTTAAGATCATCGATTCGAAGATAGTACTGGAATAATTCTAATTAATGAAGGAAATAATAATGACGGGGTCAAGGAACTTGGGTTGAAATTGCCCTGACTTTTATTGATTTTGAAGCACAAACTTTTTACATTGGTTTGGTGATGCTACCAGTATTTGCATCCTCGTACGTCCCGTACCTTTTCAACTTATCTACCCAACTACGCTTTTGTTATGAAAGCTAGCAATTTTCAATGTGTTCTTTGAAAGCAACAAGAAAAGATGAGGTAATTTAACACATGGACTGCGATGGGTTAAACTGAAGTTCAAAGTCCATCTCGAATTTAAAGTCGAAAGTTGTTAAAAATGTATAAAAAACAAGCATGGACTAGTGGGAACTATGTTCATCCCTCAACATCCACCTTTTCCAAGAAGATCAACATCGCTGGTGTTCAAATCATATGCAAAAACCATTGACGTATTGGTTTTACTTCTGGCTGAAGGTAATCATGACGTGCCTGGTGATGATGAAAACATTCTCAATCTAAAAAAAAACGTGGAAGTCTCAAAAGATCTTGAAGTTCAATGTGGCAGCGACAATTATAGTTACTCGGCGCTGGAAACTTCAGGCAAGACAGCGAACAGCTCGCCATGGCCGGAAACGCATTGGCCATAAAGCCGCTCTTACAATGATTTACCTATGCCTCATGTTGTGGAAAAGAGTAATTCAACAGTTTTGGAGTGTTCTAATTCCCGAAATTACGTTTTTTGTTGCTTTTCAAACCAGTTTGTATGCTGATGAACACTAAAATGACCCACACATTTCGATGAGGGTTGAAGCAATGTTGACGTTCGTGAGCCTTGTGCTGGTAGTTCAATCTTCGTCTCATTTGACCTCGGAACCGGTGACGAGGAGCTATTTTTTTTATCAACATATAACCTAGCAAAAGCTAATCGGGCTTTAACGTATCCAGCCGTTTGAAAAAGGGATTTCCTTGGTTTGCATCCTCTCAGTCCTTTCTTCTTAAGTTGTCTTGTCAGTGTTGATCTTGAAATTTTAATTCCTTTCATACTTACATTCTATAACAGCACTGTTTGTGATTCTCATGCCCTTCTTAATAAATTCTCACACTATTTGTCTTGCCGATCTATTATCTCCATCGAGAGGTGCAAGTGTGTTACCCTCATTGAATGTGCTACGAGATCAGTGCGTGCAGTGTGGCAAGCTTCACGACTTGTAAGTGTAGACCAATCCATGATGCAATACCGTGGACTACATAGCGTAAAGCAGCATTCGAAAAGCAAGCCTGCTGAATGTAGGCTCAAAATCTGGAGATTGAATAGAGTCAATGGGTATCCATAGCCCTTTGAAATATTTTGCGAGAAAAATAAAGAGGTAGGCACCCCTTCAGGGGGAAATAACTGTTGTAGTTGCAGAAATTAACGCTCGCTCTCAGGGGGATTATGTGAGGTTCCGAGCTAAAGGTTAAGTAGGCCTTCTTTTAGTTGAAATAGAATTGTTTTTTTTTTGTTTAGCTACGAAACATTCTTCTTCGTTTACTGCTGTCCTGTTTTCCAGTACCTACTGCTTCTGCAACTTCTATCGTGTTTCCTAAACTTCTTTCCCTATTTGATGTTTTTATGCACATTCTGAAGAGATTCTGCATTCCTCACACTAAATGGTGCCTTCTTTCTTCCTCTTTGGAACGCCTTTATTACGTTTTGTACCCATGCTATGAAAAGTATTAAGCTTGAATCAGTCACTTATCTTGAGTAAAGATAAATTGTTGGATTCATATTTTCACACATTGCATTACTCGTTCTGCGAAAAAATTCGATCCAATCGTACATTCGCTGTACTCGAATCAATCCACCCTTTAGAAACGAAGAAACGTCGTTCTTAATTGTTTATGATGTGATGATACAGAAAATGTAATTATTATATCAACAGATACCATATTCTAACTACTATCACTTGAATTCAGTTTAAAAAAATCGAAAGATGAACCAAAAGGGGAAAATAAATAAACTGTTTAGGCTTAACGCAATCAGAATGCCCAATTCTGGAATGATAAGTGTAGATATCTGCGATCATAAAAATCTGCTTCCCACAAATAAATCAAAAATTTATTTCTAGGCAGTGGTGGAATCTTTCCCCTCCTGCCCTTTTACTAGTGCAAGTTGAAAAATGAATGTTCTGCAATTTAGAAGGAAGGTTGGGCTTACTCTAGTGGCGCACCAGCCAGGTTGACAACGCCGCGTATAGGACCATCCGGAATACCAGTCTCTTCATTCGGTACGATGGTGTGAATCACTTTCTAGCGCCTCGCAAGTGTTGAAGATATTTCTAATGTCAAAAACTACGGAGCAAGTTATGTCGAATGTAATAAACAGTTTTTTCTTCGCCACTGATGTACGCCATTCAAAATGTAATGAAAATGTAATATCACGACATCGCTCTCTGATTAAAACTTTCAATTTAAAGGAATAAATTAAATAAAGTTGTCGATGTTTACATTATTTTTTCTAGTTCATAAGAATCTGCTCTTGTTTCTTTTCAATTAAAAGGAATTATGCTAGACTAATCTGTCGCTTCTCGACACGTGTTCGTTTAATGATCATGAGCGCCAAGGTTCCCCTTTTAAGAATTTCGCAAGGAATAAGTTAATGATTTTTACAATACCTTCGAAATACATTCTGATGAGGTCAAACAAATCTTCCCTTTAAGATTTCTGAGATTCCTGTTCAATATTGTGAGAGCCGTGGTTACAAGGTAAAATATGTATGTACTTTGACATCATGTTCGATATCACATCTCTGTTATGTGCCACTGTTCCCTTCATTCGTTCTCACACAGCTATGTGCAATTCTGAGAGTACAAAGGATCTTATTTCCTCCTCTTTGTTTATTTCTCCATCAGTTACGGCATATATATGTATAATATATACTTCAACCCATTAATTTTCTTTATTTTTATTTTTTGGATTCAGTTGCCGAAATCTTCAATTTTTATGGAAGATCACTTATTTTTATATCATCAGCGTCACGTGAGGCTGCTTGTACAATGTTCGAACTCTGAAAAAAAGCTAAATAACATGAATTTTAATCAACTAAATGCGCGGCCTTGAATCATACAAATTTCTAGAATAATTTTCATGTTACTAGTTAACAAAATAACAAGTTTCAAGTAATATTAAATTTTTTTTGTTCCTCTTAGCCTTTTCCAAGAGTTTTTGACTTTCGACAGGTCTTGCAAGCTGCAGCGTTCGAGCATTCTGAAATAATTTGAGACATTGGTTCAAGGATCAAAATTGAAAATCTCAAGGAAGAACGCGGAAAAATTCAATATTAAACGAATTTAGGTGCATCAAGTTTTCTGTAAAATTTAAGTTTAGTTGGGGAAATTGCTCCATCGGTTGGTCAGTTGACTTGGTATGTCTTTTGTCTTCCCTATATTACTACGTACGGTATGTTCATATATGTACCCTGATTTTTTGTGAAAGGTTCGCCTTTCCAGGGGCTTGAAAACTGAATATCTGGATTTGTGTGGTGCTACGAACCCAAGATGAGTAAATTGTGGGTCGGAACTCGACCTAATATCTGGGATATTTCAGTAAAGCAAATGGAGAGGCGTATTATTCTTTTGTAATACCACGGTTCTTTTGTGTGACGAATAAGTTAAAAATTTCTCTGTTAAAGTCAGATTCGTGCTAATTATTTAGAGATCCCTCAAGAGGATCCTAATGTTTGGGAACTAGTTTGCCAGAGAGCAGATGTAAGGTTCCAAACACCGAACCCTTTCTTTACTAATTTTTATTTCTTTTCATGAACTTCTTTCATTTTTGGTATTAGGTGCAGGGTGTGAGGACACACCTTGCGTTTGGATTCCTCGTTTGCCTAACTCTATACTTAATTGAGGCCTTCTTCTCTTAAGCCCTTTTGTTGTGGTCAGAGAGGCTTGCTATGATAATAGGATGTTTGATTTTACTCACCTTAAGCAATACTAATGTGCGTGCAGGTGCGTGTCGCCGAGCGCAGTACTGCTAGCCCTGCACGACCGAGCCCCCCAGCTTCACACCCACGACGACCGGCGGGCGGTAGTGGGCGAGAAAGGCTACAGTCTAATCCGTGCCACTCATGGAGTCCGTAGAGGCACGTGGTATTTCGAGTGCACCATCACTGAGCAACCTGACGGGGCACATGTGCGCCTGGGCTGGGCCCAACAGCTCGCTAACCTTCAGGCTCCTCTCGGCTACGATAAATTTGGCTACTCGTGGCGCAGTCGTAAAGGCACCATCTTCCACGAAAGCCATGGCAAGCACCACGCTGATGAGGGTTTTCAGAAAGATGATGTACTGGGCGTGCTTATCCATTTGCCTGACACGAATCCTGTTTCAGTTTTGCCGCCTACTTACAAAGACAAACCTCTTGTTAAATTTCGTTCGCATCTCTATTACGAAGACAAGGATGACATAGCTGGTGGTATCAAGCAGCTGAAGCCTGTTAAGGGGAGTTATATTCAGTTCTTCAAGAATGGCAAGTCCCCAGGCATTGCGTTTAAAGACATTTATAATGGTGTATATTTTCCATCTTTATCTCTGTACAGATCCATTACTGTAGCTGTTAATTTTGGACCTAATTTTGTACATCCCCCTAAGAATGTCAATTACCGAGGGATGCATGAAAGAGCGGAGGAAGCTATGGTAGAGCAGACCCTGGCAGACCTGACTTATCTCGTTGAGAATGAAGGCAAGTTGCGTCTGGACATGATGTCCTAGAACAGGTAGACAGGCGCAAGGTTTTCTCCTCTTCACAGCCTGTGCATTTGACCACATCAATAATTGTATTCAAATTGTTCAACGCAGCTCGCGATAAAGATGACCAGTAAGCACTCCTGCACGTTAACTACCCGAGATCTGATAAAAAAAGGTGAATACTTTTTTAACGAAGAAGCTAATGAGCTTGCATCAAATTTGATTTAATCTTGGTTAAATTAATTTTTTGGCTAACGGTGCACCTAATCAAATGTTGATTCTATGACCGAAAGCATTTCTAGATTGCATTTGCGGCAGAGTCATATACTGCTTCGTCCTGGCTTTCTTTATATGGGAAATTATTTGAAAACGATCTCATTGTAGCACGATTTTTATTTATGGGATGAGCTTAAAATCGCATGATGATAAAACCAGGATTTTTTTGGTTAAAAATCTGGGATCAAAAGAAAGGTGTAGCATGTCTGGAAAACATCTCGCACTCGCTCGTCTCATTAGCTATTTTCAGACTAAAATTAATTGAATGAATTAAGACGAGATGCTCAACTCTTAGTAAGAGCTCAAATATTCAATCGCCCGTTTGAACGAATCATTTGTACCTCTTTTCGTACATTCTCGACTGTTTTTGTCTAATCCCTTTAGTACAATTACTCTGTTTTTGTCGAAGGACTCATTTCCGTTGTTGAATCATTCATATCACTTGCAGATGTAAGCAATTATCAGAAACACAATATTCTTGCCTGACACCATAAAAATTTATTCATCGTATTATGATGATGTCAGGCATTCATTCACCGTCTTGTAATTGTATATTTAACGTCTGAAAAAACTAAATGATGAGTCTTTTGATGCGTAAAGTAGATCAGTTTTCTTATTAACTGTAATTACTTTCGTGTTCGCCGTAACCTCATTCTGGTTTCGGATTTTTCAGTGTGAAGTTTTTGTGATTGTTGTCTCAAGGCTCTGATTTTTTCAAGCAGTTTCAAGGCTGTATACGGATACACATGACGTTGTCCTAGAGACTAAAAGATTTGTTTCCAAGCATGTTTTTCACCTTGTTTCGAGTGGAGTGGCTTAAATTATTGTTCCAATAGCAAAACTCTTCATAGCGGGTTTTCCTGCCAGCTGATGCGTTTCCCGCCTTATGTTGTCTTAGTCTTACTACTTAAGTTGGAACTGGTCAAAATTATCGCGAGATTGCCAACTGTTCTTTAAACCTCGGATATGGTCTCATGTAATCAGTGCTGCCGTGGTTTCCCAGTCCGCCTGGCTGCTAATGACCTATGCTGTACCTGCGAATATGACCGCGGCGTTAGATGCTCTGCACAAACTTTGTTGTTGCCATTTTCTATTTTCAGTTGTGCTTGAAATTGGTTTCGTTTGTGTGTTTTGGTTTTATTGCGTGATTTTAAATTTATTTGTTCTTGTGAGTGTTAAATCAATTATATTGTATGCAGAACTTGTTCATAGTATAAACTTATTTTATCAATTTTATTTGGGTTTGACTACTTCTTTTTGTGTCATTACTCACGTTAGTTTTCATTACTTTTGTTTTAAAGCTAGAATTTCATTTATTTTGCATTGGCGGCCTTTTGTGTGCAAAGTTCTTCCCTGCGTTATATTCCTGCATCAGTTAAGGTGTGTTCTTGGTCTTCATTGCCAGATGCATAGTAAGCCCAAGTTAGCAAAATTTAGTGCCTATTTTGCAATTCCCCTGTGCTGGTCGCTAATAACAGCTGGTAAAAATCGGCTCACTAGTTGCCGCCTACCAGTTCAAAATTCGATGTTAAGAATCGATAGTTTCATGAAATTAAGAAGAAGCCGTAGAAAGGCGTTAGTTCGTAGCGTGCCTGGTAAACTCGAACTGTTCTCCGAACAAGGTGTATTTAGCTTCTAATCCTACTTTTTTTTATCACTTACTCTAATGCGCTAGTGTAGATCTCATTCTTGTGTTTGGTTAGGCTCATTTACATTCATATTTTCTCAGTCTCGTTTAATAAATGTACGATTAAACTGATATTTTTCATTGTAAAAGCCTTATTAGAGGATCTACACGACCTCGATAATTTAAGTATTGGTCATCATATTGGTCATATTAAGTATTGGTCATATACTTGATCAAATTATTTCATAAGTGGATTTAACGAAGAGCGAAAATGCGGTGAAGGAAGAGTGCCTTAGTTTTAGGTTCAATTAAGGACAAACGAGTATGCGTGTAAACAACGTAATGGCCGCAATGGTTTAAATTGAAATTTAATATTGAACACGAATTTAATGTCAGGATTAGGATGCTATTTTGAAAATGGCAAAGATAACTGAATCGTGTCTTTTCCGTCTTCTCAACTCAGCAAAATTATTCGTGTTCTTCGGGTGTTAAAATGCGAAGGTGATCACTTATTTTCACTTGAACACTCAATTGTTAAAATTCTATATCGGTCAGTCTATACGAGGAAACGTTTCGATGCTTCAAACATCTTCAGGCTGAAAATATGCAAGTTATATTGAGTAAAAATGTTATCTCAAGCTACAGGGGTTGGACAAAATCATGGAAACACTTTGACAAACCTCGTCCTTGAGAGCAACTCTGCCGTGGAATCCAGATTCGTGCAGCTCCCGACGAACAGTTTTCGTAGAAACTGAGTTCTGTAGGTGTACCTTGAGCTCTGCAGTGATTTTAGGAGCCGTGATCTTGCAATTCGATTTAGAGTCCAACGGTGTCTCTCAGACAGCTTCACCTTTCGGCCGGATCTATGCTTTGCTGAGGACGTTTTTCCTTCTCTTTCAAGGGCAGTCTTATCCTTTGAGACGGTACTTTTTGAAACGCGAAGCCTTCAAGCAGTTTGTGTTACACTAACACCTGCCATACGAGCCCCAACAATTTGGCCTCTGAAAGTCCGAGAGGTCAGACATTTTTATAAATCATAACTAACGTTTTTTTAAATATCTGTCAAAGAGTCATTTAAATAACCATTTCTAATAATAGAAATAAAAAAATTGAAATACGTCACGTTTTGATTGTTTAAATCATCTTCTAAGCTTAAGATGCCAAAATGTTAGGTGTTTCCATTATTTTTTCCAACCCCCGTACATTAGACTGAATAGAAAATGTGGTAGTCACTAGTCACAGCCCTAGATGACTAGAGAGGAGAAATTTTGTACGAAAAAATGAAATTACCAGACGACTGCTAAATGCACGATCTAGCGAAAGTTCTAAACGTCTAACCTGCAATCCTATTGAATAATTTTAAAGTTTGAGGGTAGGTTTACGCTTATGAACGTGCATAAACGTTAACAGTAATGACATTGTACGACATGAATAAGAAAAGAAAACGCTTATTGTTCCATAAAATTAATATACGAGACGAATTACATCGCTTTTAAACATAGATGGGTGTCAATGCTTGTACAAGAAACAGAGGAGACTAAGAGAAAAACACAAAAATGTATTCCCCTAGCAACTTATTCTAAGTTTGATAATGTTTATGAATGAACGTCAACGAATATAAAAATGACCACAACGGGGTGAAAAGCTTTTGACAGTCTCCACGAACATATGAGCTACGTGAAATCAGGGAATAATGTTGAAAGTGTAATGGTTTGAAGTAGGTAATTTATATTTTGGACTAAAGGGTCAAAATGGCAACAATTCAAAAATACCTTTTCGTGCAAACGTAACGAAATAAAACTAGTTAACTTCCTTTAAAAATATACTTGAAACTCCCCAAGAAATTTATGATATTTCCAATGTTTATGTTTGATTAAAAAAAGGAAGGGAAAAAGGAAAAAAGTTCAGTATATGGAAGTGATGTGTTAGGTAACGTAACAATTTGATACTTTATAGAAAAAATACGAGATTTACACACATACACAAATACAAATCGCTTGATTAGAAATTTACAATAACTGCTGTGCGTATGTACATAAATACTAGCACGTGAGCAATCACATTGCATACGCACACTCCACTAACTTTGGATCGAAAACTTAGAAATGTGGGGTAACGAGCGAGGTAAATTTGTAAATACTTCAGTATGTACTACGATATGCAATTGTTGTTGAGACGCATAACGATGTGCTAGTTTGGTCTTAAATTCTTTCATTGTGTCAGGGATTTTGATACTCTGTGGAAGTTTGTCCCACAGTAGACGTCTGACATTGGTAGAGTTTTCTGCCCAACGTCAGATGAACGGTAGTCGACTGAGACGTTATTTCACCAATTCAATTTTTGGTTGATTACAGTGGTGAGAAGAAATTGTACAATATCAGACATGCTCTGAGAATGATATAAAGAAGAAAATACGTATTGCGCGTGAAGAATCTTTCTTGAACAGGAGTCCAGCCGAGTCTATTTAGGAGAGGAGTTGCATGATCACCCTTGAATTTACCTTCGCATACAACCTTGGCCACGAAATTCATACTTTTTTGTAACTCTCTTCGAAGATAATGAGGTATATCGCCTGCTGTAGAAAAATAGGATGCAATAATCAATACACGATTACACATAAAATTGAATGGTTAATAATGTAGATTTTCATCGAGCAAATTTTTTATTAGATTAAAGATTAGATATTGATTAATTTATTAAATTTAAACATTAAAGTTCCGTAAATTTTGTTGCAAGTTTTCTCAACGTGCGATTTGAAGAACATTTTTTGATGAAACCAAATACCTAAATTTTAATTTTTTTAATGGTTTTATTTCATCATTCCCTACCGTAAGGGACAGATTTGGAATTTTTAATTGCGTCTTAATTGCAATAAAAAAATTTACACTGTGTTTTGTTCGTATTTCGTTTGAGACTATTTTGGTCGTACCATAATTTCAGGTTACTTGAAATTCATTCAAGGCGTCTGATGCAGGGGAAATTGTTGTTTTCGTAATTTCATTTTCTTTTTCATCCCATAGGCAAATTTGTGTTACATTAGAAATCATTTGGGGAATGAGGTCACCAACAGTATGATTGAAGTCTTTTCATCGATGTATTTATTGATCAGTGGTTTGAGGTTGCCTCTCGTCTAGTGAATGAATTTTACGGATTGGTCTTTGTTTCTACATTACATATTACCGCTAAACGTTACATTACAATAACAGTATAACATTATCGTTAAACTTAACGTTACCACTACAGTATTATTATTTCATGTTACCGTTTTGAAAACGAAGCCATTGACGAGGCTGCAAGAGCTGTAATTGAAGATGGCCCAATAACTTATGTTGGTTTGCTACGATACGACTTGAAAATTCACATCCGTAAAACCATGACCCCCGCATGGACCATAGAATGGCACATAGTTGCCAATAACAAGCTCCGAAGCATTCAGAAAGGTGCCGAACCATTACCCAACATGCAGTGTTCAAACTGTCACTCGGAAAGGACCCTGTGTCGCCTACGAACTGGTCACACCTAAGTGACTCACGGACACCTAATGGACAACAGCCCACCCCCTTATTGCGATGACTGCATAGTACCTCTGACAGTAAAACATTTGCTTATTGAATGTACTTCATTCATGGAGGGGAGTACTGTATACTTTTCTTTGGCCCTAACGCAGGCAACCTCTCTCTGTCCGATGGCTTGGTTGGGAGACCGTCGGACAACAGACAACCTTTATATTTCTATTTGAATGCTATTGGCGCTTAGAATCGGCCCTAACATACAGCTAGCTGGTGCATGCTCAGAGATTGGAGTTGTGGGGAGACCGTGGTCATTGAGACTGTACTAGTTAAATGTGTAAAAGTGAGATGGCCGACTGCACTATGCTATATAGCTCTCGAAGCGATGCCTGGGGAGAGGGGGCTCCAGCGTAGGAAGTCGCTCGGCCAAGTGTGGGTGGGTAGCTGTAATCCTCGCATGAGGACCCCAGCTACCACTTGTACAACTCAGCCTTTCCAGGCACCCATCAGTAATTGCTAACTCCATCGAAACTATCAAAACTTCTGTAGTTTGTGCACGGCTCTCAGTTCTTCTTCTAAATCGTTAGTAAAGTATCTGGGGATGAATAAAGTGTGAATGATTAACGAGCCGGCACGTAGTGGCAGAGACATGCGACACATGACGTAAACTGACAGGTTAGAGGCGTAATGGTTTCTTTCCTAGTCCAAGCGAATTGAACAGCGTTTAATGCCAGCATCAAAACAATGTTACCCCCAAATTGCAATTATGCCGCCCCACGGCGATGCCAGAAGTGAGATCCACTCTGTATAAACATTGACATGATGAACTGGGAATATCGCATGCATCGATAAAACACCTCTGTTGCGTCTTCGGGGGTTATACGTTGCACATAATAATACGACGTATTACCGTTAAACGTCAAACTTTTCGGTTGCGATAATTTTTGGTCGCGACACTTTTCTTTTGAAGTTCTCGGGATGTTTAGATACGAGTATCGTAACTATTATGTCTTCTATCCAAGATTAGATCAACATAGACATAGTAGTACATTAGTATCCATAGCACAATCACAATAGCACATCAATAGACAAAT
>JACJUY010006262.1:40312-52594 GCA_014220935.1 Platorchestia sp. MABIK | reverse complement strand
CCCGTTTAAGTTCCCCCTTCTTTAAGTAAAGCCGAGGAGTTTGATATTAACAGGCCATTAGTTTGTCTTTAGATGTAGTCCCGACATGGAGTGTTCAATGAAACATTTCATGCAGCGTTATGACGCTAAAAGTTAACCAAAAACATCACGAATGATTTACTTAAAAGTCTAATTAAAACCAATTTTCCCTGAGTAATCTTAAATGCAAACCCTTAAATGAACAATTTCAAAATTGATGTGTTACAAAAGTAGCTTGACTACTTAATCACATCAACTTATTGATTTTATTGGTAAAAATAGTTGCCGAGTGATCGAAGCCAACTTTGGCTCATTCAATAATAATCTAAAACCTTATTCTAAAAATCTTTTCACACAGGATAAAATCAGATGATGTATTTATCCAAATTTTCAAATTGTACTCACGTAGGGAATATTCCACTCATTTAGACTCATTGTATTCGGCTTTATTTTATTGTCAATAGTTACTTTGCATGTTTTCCTTATAAGTTAACTATCTGTTTTGTAAATCAATTTGCTGAAATTTTTCTGACGTCATCCGCCTCCAGCAGCTAGCGACTAGTTCTATAATTCACAAGTCAGTATTGCCTAACGCACCGCAATTGACATCTGTATAAATATTCAGATTTATACCAAAATAGTCACAAAGAAAATAAAATTTCTATTGCTACATCGGACTTAAAAAGCATAGCATGCTCATAGAAAAATACATGTAATGAGTTCGTCGGAAAAAAATTGATACTTTTTTTGTCGGAAGCAGTTACCATAGATACATCACTCAGGGGTAAGAAATGAAAATATTGATTTTGTTTGATACCAGCTAAGGATGCCGATGCTGGACTCTTGATGAGAACGAAGTTGATTGTCATACTCTCCTGCTTTTAGCGTGAGCAAAGCTTATGGATTTATACGAAGATCCATAGCAAATCTTCCAAGGAGCAACAAGCGTCGAAAAAATTAATTTTTGTTCCGGCTTTATCAGCATTAACATAAAAACACGTTGAGCAGACTACATCTCGTTCCCTGCTTAAAATGAGTGGCAGATACATTGACAATTTTCCGCACCGCATTGCGGTTTGAATCATCATAGGCACCTCGCCATCTTTAGCAAATATTTTTTGTTGATATTGAATGCACTAGTTTATTTACCTGCGCTCCTAAAGAAAATATCTATAGATTCATTAGTAAAGAGGGAAAACTCTCCTAGTTTTCTCGCCCACAGTTTTCTCAATATCTCACGCAAAGACTGTTGGACAAGAGCTTTTTTCTGATGCTGACTTGTCGAGATGTTCTGTTCATCTCGTCAGAGCGAATACACGTACTTTTGTCGTAAGACACATGTCAAATGAGAAATATTCGTATTTCACTTACGCTTCAATGAAGGAAGAAGTAAAAACAATCTCTAGCCCGTGATTCCACTGGACGATTGTAGAAAAGCAGGTTTTATTCCGATGAGCTAGAAATTGGTACCAGATGGGTTTCTTCAGGCGTCAGCAGTTTGAAATTTTTGCTGATGCATAGAAACTGGAGGCATCGAATTGTACATTTTAAATGCATTTTCTTCCAAGTTTCTGTAATTTGTATGAGGGAATCACGAAAATAATTACCAAAAGAATTGCAAGTTATAACCTGTAATCGAATAAAGTATCGCTACACGACGGACTGTCATTTAATTTTCTGAATACGCATGATCGTAGGGCTTCTCATATAGAAAATAAAAGTATGGAGCAAAAATTTTAAACAGTAGAAATTTAACTCATTCTGACACTACAGTTAATGAATGCTGTGGTCTGGAGTGACCCATTTTGTCCGGGCTCCAGATGAGTTTCATTGAAATGAAGAAAAATTTTCCCTGCCGCGCGGGTTTCTCAGGAACCAACGAAAATAGGCGATGTTACTTGGTCAGCCAGACTTTCTTTATATCATTATATGTGACGCTTGTCGTTCTTGATTGTCATTAGAGATGTGAGTGCTTACCCTCGCTTTAGAGATACGTGATGGAACCCTGCACTGACGCACGCACCTCTGACTCGACGACGCACGCATCTGCGGCTCGATGACATACGAAAAAAAAATAAAACAATTAATTTTCAATGAAGTTGACATATTTGATGCGTTGTATTGAGTTTCAAAATGTCTTAACACAAAAATGAGTTTCAAAATGTCTTAACAATGTCCTTAGTTGACACGCACCTCTGGCTTGACGACGCTGGCACCATTGGTTCGATGGTGCACGTACCTACTTCGATCTTTCACCTGCTCATAGACTAAGTTCAGCAGAATTGGTTCACATTTTACAACATCGAATCAGAGGGCGAAATTGCACAACTTTACTGAAAGGTTCAAATCGAAAAAGTGTTGATGGAATCTGTCGAATTACTGAAAAAGTTCCAAAAAGTAAAACGTTCCTGAGAACGTTCCATCGTAGTTTTTATGAACTGCGAAGCATGACCAGTACTCCGAAAAAATAAACCTCGACTTTGGAATTTAATTCCGTTCATTTTTTCACAATTTTCTATTATTGATCATACTTGTTTTTTTCCAGAAATGAGGACGCGTCTGGATTTGGACACATTTTCTGCATTCTCCTGTGAAGTAATTTAATTTAAAAGCATCGGCTATTAGTGTTTACTGACCTTGATATTTGAAGGCATCTTACCACCATATTCAAACCATAATTCGGAGTTAGATGTTGGAAGTTGGGCGTAACGTATCAGGTATAAAATTGTCATTTTACTTCTTCTAATAGCTTCTATTACTCCTCAACTAATACACTTATTTCAACCTTAATACACTTAAATGACCGTTCATAGAACATAGACGTAGAAAGTTGCAAGTGAGCTCTTCGCTCAATGGAGCGCGCATAAAAATTCAGGTCATCCCGATTTAGAAAGCATTACCTTCTTGCTTATCGTGTTATTAAGAATACCAGTGATGCTATTCGCAATTATATTGCAAACAAGTAACTCGCAGGGAATGGCTTAAATAGCCTAAAAGAGTTTTGAAACTTCTCCGAGAAAGTTGTGAGATGCGAAAAACACGTATTAGTAAAAAAAAACTACAAATGATTCGCTTCACTCCAAAGCCCTCCCAGCTCACGGACAAACAGTGAAAGGAACTACTTTGACCCTCACTCACTCTTTCCTTCTCAAAGCCTGAAAATCAGTCTATAATGCAAGGCTCGCTGAATTGTTCACATCCTGCCATTCTACTGCTAAAGCCTGGGTGTGTTTACGCCGGAGGTGGCTGAAGGCAACAACAGGAGGGAAAATGCTACCTCCCGATCGTGTGGGCCTAGAGGCCTTTGATGATGCAACAAGTGCCTCAGCCCTCAGTACCTGTCCAGCTGTCGTCGTGGGAAGGTGTTGCTAGCCAAAGCTCCAATGTATTGTGGATACCGTCATTCCCTATCTCGTGGACGTTGACCTTCACAATACGCTTGCATGCGAGAATCTTGGAAACAGTTTTTAATGCATTATTTTTTACACGCGATCACCATGAAAGGTCGGGGACTCGAGTGAACGCGTTGCTCTAACACTTGTTGCATCTGTGGTAATGAATAACTAAATCGGACCTCTACCTTGTCAACATTTCATCATCACTAATAAATTGTAATCATCGTTTATAGATAAGCTTTCTAGGTACCTGGTGCGGTTCAGACTTGACTGCACTATTCGGTGAGTTAAATTAGATAAGAGTTCATAATCATTTGGAAATCTGCAGAGTAAGCATGTACTTAACTTTAATTTGATATTTTTCTTGCTCAAAATTGGAAAGTAAGCATATAACCCAGAAGAGACTTGAGATTGTTCTCATCTAGCCCACAGGGAGGCTTTCAGTGGGTTTTTCCGATAGTCACGATTTGGCATGTGTGATGGACTCAGCATAAACATTATAAAAACAAGAACAAAATCAACGCAAGCAAAACTTTTCAGCTCATTAGGTCATGTGTGAGCAGAAAACAAACAATGGGACCAATTTTCAGAATATTTTATGCCGTTGTAGTGTGTACGACTTGGAAGCTCCGCGCTACAGCTCGTGTAGCATAGCCAAATCCACCTACAAGGACTTACGCTACCTGTTGTAACGCAACGATGATGTAAAATATTTCGATAGTCCGATTCTAGTATAAAACCCTACTTATCTAGGACTTACGCTACCTGTTGTAACGCTACGATAATGTCAAATATTTCGATAGTCCGGCTCTAGTTTAATCATCTACCATGCGTAAACAGGTCAAGAAAATCAGGCGCACTTATGTTCAGCAGAACCTGCGCGGGCAATCAACTTGGGAGAGCCTGACGATCAAATTAATTAGCGCGCGCGCTAAAGAGCTTCGCAATATTGTGTTCTTTGTTTCCAATATCCTGCAAGGTCAGACAGTTTCTGTTCTATGACTTCTTGCGAGGGCTTTATATTTCCGGGGTGTGCAAATTGCGCTGACAGTAGCATGGATACGCTTATAAAACTTTGCATCGTAAGTGGAAGATGAGATGGCACTATTATTGATCTGAAAAACTCTGTGACGAGTGACAAGTGAGTTAGAAACAGGAATAAATTGGAAGGAACGTGGACGCACGTCAATGTACGAGTATGTAATCAGGCTGCTCTTTTATTTTATAGTGGGAGATTTTCGTTCAGGTCCAAGAAATTAATTACACTCTGAAGTTTTGACAAGATGAATATAAATATTTGAGATGTCATGAGTAAGTGAACCGCTAACATTGACTCACATAAAAAAAAAAGGGATCTGTAGATAATCAGCAAAGAAAAATAAGGCTGCTTAGACAATGCTTGGGATGAGACAAAATAAAAAAAAATATTCCAAGTCAACTTTACAGCGTCGTAACTAAATTCGGAGCAGCTATCTTTTCAATTCTAATTCTGTATTTTTTTATGTAATTTCATTTACGGTGTTCGGAAATTGCACCTTCGTCGTAGTGCTTTTGTCATGGAAAAATATTGAAAAACTGAAAGGGTAGGAATAATCGACACTGAAAGGTCGAAAACTACATTTTTTGCTGTTTTAACTCAGTGCTATAACACAGTTGTCATGAATGCCATTCTACACTGCAATATTGTAACCGATAGCAGCGATATCTCTATCTCTATCATGCATTAAATATTCTAGGCGTCGCCTCATTCATGACATATGTACGTGAAAATGAAATGAAGCGTTAACTGATACAGATTCTATGGGTTGGCCAGAGCGAAATTTTAATTAGCCCAATGCAAAGAACTTGGCTTCTACGCCTTTATCTAACCTTCATCAGCGTGGTATACGCGTCTCGGGAGCCAGATAAAATTAACTCAAAATTTAATGAAAAAACTAATACAATATTGAAGTAATGCCTGGCTTTTTACTTCCACATCTTCGTACGACATGAACCAAAGCGAAAGAATTGTACCCATTATGATTGCATTTCATTATTTCATCAGTAGATTATGATTTATTTTCAGAGGTAAAATAACGAGTGTGGTTTAAATGTTAATCGTGCTCAACAGCAGCTTCTTTTGACTATAACCGTAACTTGTACATCTATCTTTAGAAGTCACGGTTTATTCTTAGACTCCTTTTTGCGGTTTTCGTAACTGAAATATGGTTGAAACTCGCAAGAAAACTATGAGTATCCATGGAAGTCTTTGAAAGATTCACGACCCAATCTCGCTTCAAAAAGAGAATCATGATTCACGATCTACTTATTGCTTCAAAAAGAGAATCATGATTCACGATCTACTTATTGCTTCAAAAAGAGAATCATGATTCACGATCCACTTATTGCTTCAAAAAGAGAATCATGATTCACGATCCACTTATTGCTTCAAAAAGAGAATCATGATTCACGATCCACTTATTACTTCAAAAAGAGAATCATGATTCACGATCCACTTATTACTTCAAAAAGAGAATCATGATTCACGATCCACTTATTGCTTCAAAAAGAGAATCAATGTATCAGGTCTGTTCAGCAGCAGCTCTTCTCTGATTCGATTTGAAAAGTCTGCAGTTACCGTCCAAGTTTTGATAATATCAAAATGAATCCGTTATGCTGTTTTCTACATAATACATATAATGAAAAGGGGATGTCTAGGCTTTATAATGAACTAGTGCAATGCCCGTGAATTGCAATTCTACTGTCTATCCAATCTAACTAATTGATGTGTTTAATATGGGT
Source organism: Platorchestia sp. MABIK (assembly GCA_014220935.1). Lineage (NCBI taxonomy): Eukaryota > Metazoa > Arthropoda > Malacostraca > Amphipoda > Talitridae > Platorchestia > Platorchestia sp. MABIK. The sequence goes on along the minus strand of JACJUY010006262.1, from coordinate 46,400 downwards.
CATTTGAAATCCGTCAATTATCAAATTTCAAATTTTATTAACGATTTTGCAAACGCCGTTCAACGGTCAAGTTAATCCTAGCTTCTCGTTGGCGAGCAGCATTGATTCGTCTTACCATTTTTCATTGTTCATTCGATAGTCTGCGGCGTCTTTCTTGCTGTCGAAGTCTTGCTGCTTCTCTCGTACGGTTGGGCATGTCCATCCTCGGGTGGCCTCTTTTGCCGGAATTTCATTCTGAGATGTCGTCTATCATCTCTTCGAAGCTTATCAAATAAATCACAATTTCGAAAACAATAACTCAAGTTCCAAAATCTTGGGCCTTATACTAAGTGGGAGCCAGGTTACTGGTAAAGCGAATTTAAAACATTTCTTTTCGCATTATCAATTAAAAATATCAATGCAGCGTGTTGAACTTCAACAGAAGAAGTTCCAATGAAAATTTCTATTCGTGTAAAAATAAAGCGATTGTGTATAATGGATACTATATTGCGAGTGAGAGTGAATTAAATTGCCACCGAAAAATAATGCTATTGAATAATTTCTTGTATTTCTCAAGCTTATTCCTTGTTGCTATCAAAGCTATCGATTAGAAAAGGGGGTCACACGGACGGACGGACGGACGGACGGACGCGGCTACTTTTATAACAATGATATAGAATTTTAAAACTCTATTAAACAATGGATTTTCTACTTTGCCAAGCTTCCAGCAAGTTTCTTGGGATAGCATCAGCTAGAATATAGCGAAACTTTCGGACATAAGCGAAACTTTATGGTATTTAACCTACAGCAACAAAATCTGAATTCTGATTAAGTTTTAAAATTCCATCGTCTTGTTTTCTATCAATAAATCGATGAAACGCGTGGCAGCGATTTACTTATCAGCATCACTGCCTGCTGCTAGCAACATAAATATGACTGAACTAATGTACGAGGCCCCGTCAAATATGACATGATTAAACATTTTTCTTAAATAAACCTCGGATGACAAACATATATTTCCGTCCTAATAGTACCTGCGATTAAAATATTCTTATACTTGTGCTCTGGTGAAACTCGTATCACAGATACGGTCATTAGGCATCCTTGAGCGTCACAGACACACTCAACAAGCAAGCAATCGAGCAACAATTATTGTATTTGTGTTATTTGTAGTGGATTATAGGTGAGCTCTGAATTTTCCTGGTGGTTAACGCTGTGATTTGTTTCTTCATTTAAGATTTTCACGATCTATTTTAGTGAAATAAATGAATGAGCGACGCTCATCCAGCACATCATTACTCACTTGCTCTTGCCGCTCTCTTCTGAATTGCCTCATGCTAGATTTGTCATTTTTAAAATTTTACACAAGGCGTCAGAGCAGCAGCTGATGTAGCTACTTTGTAGTTAGCCAATCGTGAGGCAGACAGCAAATTAATATTCACAGAAATTAATGCATTTAAAGCTTAACATGCTTATGTAAATTTAAGTACTTGTAAACGGAATCCCTTTAGTATTGACAGAGACGAAAATGACATCTCTCACGACTCCAATCAATTAAAACGGCAATCTACATAAACTGTTGAAATTTTCTCCTCAGTAAAGTGTTGCGAAAGTCTCGAGGTGAAGCTGACGTCAGCGAATTTAATTGCTAGCTTTAGCCTAGTCCCGTGAGCGGGTAACGTAAAGTGGCGTAACTTCATCTGAAACTGCACTGCGTGACCTGTCCTACGTCCTTCTTGTGCGTAGTATCTTTGTGTGTGTGTGTGTGTGTGACCGGTGTTCTCTCTCTTATCTTGCATTCATTTTAAGCGTTACCAGTATAATATTATGCGCTATTGAAACCAAATTTTTAGAGTCATTCAGTGTAAGCTTCAAATGAAGCAATAACATTCATTGGTGAGTAATCCGCAATAAGTGAATTTGAATCCCATTTTTTGAATTAAAAATAAATTAACAATTTAGTTTAATTAATTACATGACACTTCTTTTTCGTTTCCGTAAATTTAAACGCTTAAACAATTAAAGTGGTTCACCTTGCCTTTTTTAAAGAGATTAATTGTGAGCATTTCTGCGAAGCTATTTCAAAACCAAATCAGCAAGGCATCTCTTTTCTGATGCTATTGCTTTATATGTAGTATCTCTGGACGTTCTAAAAAGACTTTGAGCCCATAATTTTGATGAAACATGGTCAATGCCTAAAATAATCTCAAAAGACAAGTTCACCGAGTTAGCTTAATTCATTTTGTCACGCTGACAAAACTTTAAATCCGAAGACTGATTGCTACTAATTGTCTAGCGTTGAAAAAAGCGGTCAAACGCTGCACAAAGTTTCTCAAGTCTTCGATTATTTGAATTCTATTCTTCAGTCTTCAGAGGACCCTAAAAACGACGAAGAAAAGATGAAGACACTCGAGGGATCGCAGCATCCCTTGGGACCGCCAAAAAACTTCTGGTATACACAATACGGCGATGAAGATAAAACTGAATCAAAGGGCGAGTTGCTGTAAAAAAACATTAGGAGCACGTAAAGAGAAGAGCATTCCTTGGAACATTCATCAAAGCAGCTGGTCGCAATCTCAGGCGGTTCAGGAGGGAAAGCTGCTCAGGTTTGCAATCTCGGGAGCAGAAGATTAAAAGTCCGTCTCACAGATGAGGTGCGACAGCAATAGTGAACTTTGGTGTTCGGCTCGTTCTTCCTTCCGCGATGCACTAGCAACGGGAGAGATGATCCTGAATGCAATATTTCCTCATCTTCCAGCTTGCTTAAAAATAATGCTATATTTAAAAATGGCATTCCTTTTAACCAAACATGTTTACGTGAAGGGCTGTTTCCCAAATATATTAATCTTTCAGTATAGACTCATGAACTCGTGCAGTGGCGAACAGAAAAAGAGTTCGAAAAGGAAAACTTTTCCTCAGGCTTAAAAAAAGTTGAAGGAAGCTTTAGTGGATAACAAGCAGCGCAGTTCTCGATGGTGGGATATAAAATTGCTATTGTGCTTTGCGTCGTTTTGCTCTCAAACGAATCTTCACGCGTATTAGAAGTAAGCTGCTGAGTCCCACATTCGAAAATACTGTAATGTATAAGTGAACGTTAAATTGATGAAGAGTTTTTGTAAATGTTGTAGTTACTAAAATGTTGGGTAAATACGACTCTGCCATAGTGCAATACCCAAGAAAATGGTTCCCTCGTATACATGTTCCATTTGGCCGAATGTTCATAAAATGAATAAATGAGTTGTTCATGAAATGAATAATTTCTTAAAATGGATGAACGACTAGCAAATAACTTTCTTATATTTTCATGAATTTCTCTCAAGTTCCAAAGTCAAAACCAAGTTATTCCGGATGGTATTTTTAGCAATAAATTGCCAAATCGTAAATACGCTAAAATCGTCTCTCCTTGTATTCATTTAATATTAGTAACGTGTCGGTTGTTCAATTTAGAAGAACACTTTGGAACGAGCGTGAGGAAGACAAATGCATGCAGAAAAACTTGATCCAATTAAAGATCCATGCCGATATATAGCGGTGCCCAAAGAATACAAAGTTCCTTAGAAAGCCGTATAACAACAGTGCCACTTTTTTATCGAAGTTTAATTTTACCTGCGCTTCCCACCAACATCAGTCAGACTGAAATATCGTCAGGCCTCTATTGGGTCACACTGGAACTTAATTTTGCCCTTTACGCAAGTTCACGACATTTTCAAATGACATCGCTGTCGCATCATGTCTTGAACAAATCGAATGGAAACAGAATGCTGGGTGTCAAACTGAAGCCTTAATTAGTTAATTTTAATTAATTGGGTTAATTTTAATGTTATGGGTTAACAAGGTAAGAATGCCTTTCGATTATATAGTCTGTGAACAAAATTTGGCAGCACGCATGGTACAGGAAATTTAGACAACTCGCGACCAAGAGGAAATTTTTATGACGTCATTTAAATCTCTTTCTGAACTCATACCTATTCTGTCCTGTCAGAACACTGAAACTTTCAATTTAGCAACACTTTTTCCGCTATTTCCGTCGATTCCCAACTTGGGAAACGAAACATTGTAAGCCGTATTGCTTTCCAAGAGAAGAAATGTGTGCGTTTCATTCACGGGTAAAGAAGACTGCCTCGGTGTCAAATTGATCAACAGAGAACGGTATATTATTTAACCTAAGTCAAGAAAGGCCCTTTCTACTGGCTACCGTGTCACGAGAAAACCACGAATGTCATGAAATATTTGCTGTGCACCGACGAACGAGGGCTTTAAGGCATTCACTTGCAGCATGTCAGCTTCAAGGAAACCTCATGCAAGATATTGATGCCTAGTTAACTTCACGGATGTCTCGTCCATGCCGATAGAGGTTGACAGAAGCTGTAGTGCAGACTAGTGCTACGGCATGACATGCATAAGTCGATCAGATCGACTCTCTCACTGAGAATGCACTTGCTTCTATAGTTGACAACGAGGCCAACGTTTTTTTCCTTGCATGAGCATCTGATTGAATTTTCTCCCGAATCAGGTCTGTCTTATACCGTCCATCTGTTTTATGGAAATAAGATGAGCCTCATTACCCCTCCGTATCCGAACTCCAAGAAGTAACCGCTTTCTTTCCCATGTTATTGGTCAAATTCAAACTAAAGTCTGATGTCCACAATTTGCTACTTCGTCATCTTATTTTGCCTGCACCATGAGCGAGTCGCGCGTCGGATCTGCTGCATAAGCGAAGCTGTAAAAGGTTGGCGAATGTTTGATCAGCGAGTTCAATTTCGTTGCTGCCTTCGACACATAGCCAAAGCGCAAGCATGGAAAATTTTTGGAATTGTCAGCTTTTTGAGACTTGCGTTGTATCTCTGGCCATAGTTATCAAGTATTTCCCTCACCAAATAACGGAATGCTACTGTTTCGTGGAATATTTTTATCACAACTATTCAATAGATATACCTGCTTATGAGCGCATTAGTGCGTATTTCTCACTTTGTATTTATTTTGTTGTCGTATCATTCTCTAGTCAGAAGTAGCTTTTCTATCACACGATTGTGCTCTATGTTGTGAAAACCAACACAGNCTGCTACAAGTCAGTCGCATGGATCTACTGAATATCATACGACGGTTAGCAAGATTTGCATTGGGAATTTAAAATTTAACCCGATCGTGGAAGATTCCTCGAGCATGAAGTTCTCAGTAGCGTTATTCTTCTAGTAGGGTTATTCATCAGAAGCCTTTGCTAAAAAAATTTCCTATTGTTAGCACGTTTCAAATTTTTAAAAGTAATTCCCCGAATCAAGTGCATCTTTCAAAGAACTTCCATTTTTCTAAAATTAATTAATGGAATTGTTAACAAAAACGGTACTATGACTGCTACAGACGCTTTATTTACTTCAATTTTTCGGATCTTAAATGAACTCCAAATGCACGCTGCCAGCCCTTGAATTTTGCGCTCAGACTAGCTATATTTTACCTAAATCACATCTCTGTTTCTTAAAATGTGGAAGAAAATTAAAGAGCCTCATGTGAGGCTCTTTAATTTTCTGATGACACAGTGGAAGCCAGTGACATCAGAAAAGTAGTTTCTGAAAGACGTTTTACGTGTAAAATAGCGTGCAGAATAAAATGAACGTCGATTGTTTCTGTTAATCTCTAAACACTGTTGTGAGCTCATGTAGAAACTTAGATGTTACAGTTGTTAAATTAAAAGAACCATCTAGTCAAGCACAACGAAACTTCATTTGAAAGTTAAATTTCTGTCACACATATTAAAAACGAAAAGAAAAAAGAGCAGAAAATTGGGAGAAAAGAAGTACTTTGCTTTGTGCAAAAATGGTGAAAGCCTTCAAAGAACCTGTCAGGATATCCTTCTTCTTATTATCGCACAGGCTAGAGATATTTTATGTGATGTGCGGGCACTTCTCTGGTGACAGTGCCAGCGGTGGCTAATGAGAGGATCGTATACTTCTTGGCCCTCCTACAGAAAAAAACATTGAGTTCTGCTACCTGCCCTTCTTTGGTATGCCGCTGAAAGTTTGCAAGCTGTTTAGTTGGCCGACACCTCGCTTTGCAGCTAATCATGACAACGTTGAAAGACCTTGTCGAAAAAATATGTTCATTTCCAAAAAAT